>JAQHUG010000317.1:1959173-1971437 GCA_028555095.1 Dicrostonyx torquatus
CTATATTGATCCTACCAATCCAGGAGCATGGGAGATCCTTCCATTTTCTGGTATCCTCTTCGATTTCTTTCTTCAAAGACTTAAAGTTCTTGTCAGATAGATCTTTTACTTCCTTGGTTAGAGTTACCCCAAGATACTTTATTCTATTTGTGGCTATCGTGAAAGGTGGTGTTTCTCTGATTTCCCTCTCTGCTTCTTTATCCTTTGTATATAGGAGGGCTACCGATTTTTTGGAGTTGATCTGGTATCCTGCACATTACTGAAGGTGTTTATCAGCTGTAGGAGTTTTTTGGTAGAGCTTTTTGGGTTGCTTATGTACACTATCATATCTTCAAATAATGAAAGTTTGACTTCTTCCTTTCCAATTCAAATTTGGTCTCCTTATGTTGTATTATTGCTATTGCTAGAACTTCAAGCACTATATTGAAGAGGTATGGAGAGAGTGCACAACCTTTTCTTGTTCCTTATTTTAGTGGAATGGCTTCAAATTTCTCTCCATTTAATTTGATGTTAGCTGTCGGCTTGCTGTATATTGCTTTTTTTATATTTAGGTATGAACCTTGTATCCCCAATCTCTCCAAGACCTTTTTCATAAAGGGGTGTTGAATTTTGTCAAATGCTTTTTCAGCATCTAATGAAATGATCATATGTTCTTTTCTTTCATTTTATTTATATGATGGATTACATTGATAGATTTTCATATGTTGAACCAGCCCTGCATCTCTGGGATGAAGCCTACTTGATCATACTGGATATTTTTTTGGATTCTTGGATTCGGTTTACCAGTATATTATTGAGAATTTTTATTTCAATGTTTATTAGTGAGATTGGTCTGTAATCCTCTTTCTTGGTTGAGTCTTTGTGTGGTTTTGGTGTCAGGGTAACTGTAGCTTCATAAAAAGATTTGGCAATGACTCCTCTGCTTCTATTTTGTGAAACACATTAAGGAGTATAGGTATTAGCTCTTCTTGGAAGTTCTGGTAGAATTCTGCATTAAAACCATCTGGTCCTGGGCTTTTTTTTTTGGTTGGGAGTTTTTTGATGACAGCTTCTATTTCTTCGCGACTTATAGGTCTATTTAAGTTGCTCACCTGGTCTTGATTTAATTTTGGTATATTGTACTTATCTAACAAAAATGTCCATTTTTTTTACATTTTCCAACTTTGTGCCATACAGGCTTTTGTAGTAATATCTAATTATTCTCTGAATTTCTTCTGTGTCTGTGGTTATGTCCCCCTTTTCATTTCTGATCTTGTTAATTTGAGTGTTCTCTCTCTGTCGTTTGATTAGTTTGGATAGGTGTTTGTCAATCTTGTTGATTTTCTCAAAGAACCAGCCCTTTGTTTAATTGATTATTTGTATTGTTTTTCGTGTTTATATTTTGTTGATTTCAGCCCTTAGTTTGATTATTTCCTGTCTTCTAGTCTTCTGCTTTTTTTTTTTCTCCTAGAGCTTTCAGGTGTGCTGTTAAGTCTCCAATGTGAGCTTTATGTGAGCACTAAGTGCTATGAACTTTCCTCTTAGCACTGCTTTCATAGTGTCCCATAGGTTTGGTTATGTTGTGTCTTTATTTTCGTTGAATTCAAGGAAGACTTTAATTTCTTTCTTTATTTCTTCCTTGACCCGGGGGTGGTTCAGTAGTTGACTGTTCAGTTTCCATGAGTGTGTAGGCTTTCTGGGGGGTAGAATTGTTGTTGAATTCTAACTTTATTTCATAGTGATCGATAGTACACAGGCAGTTACTACAATTTTTTTGTATCTGTTAATGTTTGCTTTGTTACCGATTATGTGATCAGTTTTCGAGAAGGTTCCATGAGATGCTGAGAAGGTATATTCTTTTCTGTCTGGGTGGAATGTTCTATAGATGTCTGTTAAGTCCATTTGGTTCATTACATCTGTTAGTTCTTATTTCTCTGTTAAGTTTCTGTCTAGTTGACCTGCCCATTGATGAGAGAGGAGTGTTGAAATTAGACTATTAGAGTTTGGGGTTTGATGTGTGCTTTGAGACCTAGTAATGTTTCTTTTACATATATGGGTGCTTTTGTATTAGGGGCATATATATTCAGGATTGAGACTTCCTCCTGATGAATTGTTTTTGTTATGAATATGAAGTGTCCTTCTCCATGTCTTCTCATTGATTTTAGTTTGAAATCAATTTTGTTAGATATTAGTATAACCACACCTGCTTGTTTCTTAAGTCCATTTGATTGCTAAACCTTTTTTCAGCCCTTTATTCTGAGGTAGTGTCTGTCTTTGAGGTTGAGGTGTGTTTCTTGTAAACAGCAGAATGTTGGATCCCGTTTTCGTATCCATTCTCTTAACCTGTGCCTTTTTATAGGTGAATTGAGTCCATTGATATAAAGTGATATTAATGACCAGTGGTTGTTAAAACTCTGATTTTTTTTTTGATGGTAGTGTTTGTGTGTTTCCCTTCTTTGAGTTGTGCTGGTGGAGGGTTGTCAGATGCCTGTGTTATTATGGGTGTTGTTGACTTCCTTGGTTTGTGGTTTTTCTTCTAGTACTTTCTGTACAGCTGGGTTTGTGGCTACGTATTGTTTAAATCCGTTTTTGACTTGGAATATCTTGTTCTTCCATCAGTGGTGAATGCAAGCTTTGCTGGGTATAGTAGTCTGGGCTTGCAAACGTGGTCTCTTAGTGTCTGCAGCATATCTGTCCAAGACCTTGTGGCTTTCGTGGTTTCCATTGAGAAGTCAGGTGTAATTCTGATAGGTTTCACTTCATATGTTACTTGTCCTTTTTCCTTTGCAGCTCTTAATATCCTTTCTTTATTCTGTATGTTTTGTGTTTTGATTATTATATGGCGAGGGGACGTTATTTTATGGTCCAGCCTATTTGGTGTTCTGTATGCTTCTTGAAACTTCATAGGAATATCCTTCTTTAGGTTGGGAAAGTTTTCTTCTATAATTTTGTTGAATATATTTTCTGGGTCTTTGAGCTGTAATTCTTTTCCTTCTTCCTAAACTTCTTATACTAGAATTTAATTTAATTAATGTTAGACTTTCTCAACAAACCAGTTTATTGCTCATTGCCTTTTTTGTGACAAATCTATTATATATTGCCTGCCTGTGGTACTGGAAAAGTGCTCTCTAACCTCCAGTACAGTGCTCTGCTTTGTCACTAGAGGGCACAGAAAGGATTCTGGAAAAATGGAGGTTTCTTTCCTTGGTTTCAGTCTGGTTTTTGACCTTTTTCTCTTGTCTTGCAGTCAAGTTCAGCAGTACCCTAGCAGGCAACTACTCAGTGGAATTTCAGTGATGCCAGTGAGGGGCTTCTTAGCTTAGACAGCAGCATCCTCATAGTAGCTCCCTGTGTTCTACCTGTGTAACCACTGACTGCTGTGATTTCTGTGGCCCTACTCCATCCTAGATAGTTACAGTAGCTCCTACAAGAGGCTTCTGAGAATTCCAGCCAGCATTCTAGTTGGTTTTCTATTAATTTCAAAACAAGCTTTACCCACCACCACCATTGCATGGGCATCTTTGGGGAATCACATTAGTACCCCAAACAGTTCTCTGCCTGCCAGCCTTAACCTACAGGACCAACACTGTCTCCAAGCAATCCAGCAAGATTCTTTGCTCAGTGGGCTGGTATTGTTACCACACCTGCTTGAATGAGATCTGAAATAGAGATTTCAGTAGTGTTCCTCTATTGCAAGCTGCTCACCAATGGGAATTCTTCCTCAGGTATGGGATAGAATGTTTCAGAGTTTTCTTTTAGCTCTACTTTTTGAATTCTTTTTAAAACTAAGTTAATTATTTGTAAATACTGTTAATATTTCTTTAAACCTCCCACCCCTTTAAATTACATGTGATCTTTTTTCTGCATCCTGACTGACAAAGAATTGATATGAATAATGATCCCAGGAGACATCAGTAATTTGAAAATAAAAGTTTGCACACTATTTGATTGGGCATATAATTCACTGGTAAAGTGCCTGTATGAATGCTTGTATATGGCCAACACTTGCTTCCAAAAGTAGCATGGTGGCATATGATTTTAATCCTAGAACTTTAAAGGATGAAATATTAGTATTGTCCCAATTTTGAGAACAGCCAGGATTATCCAGTGAAATCTTATCTCAAAAGAAAAAGAAAAAAATACCTAGAAATTAACCTAAGGAACAGTAAGATTTCTCTAAATGGTAAGAATAAGAAGATCTAAATAAATTGATGGAAATCTCCTTTAAAATTTCTTAAATTACATTTATTCATTTACTTGTGAGTCGGAGTATATAGGTCAGAGGACAGCATGAAGGAGTCAGTTCTCTTTACCAGGTAGGTCATGAGCTCAAACTCAGGTTGAAGGCACTTTTTCCTGCTGAGCTAGCTCCTCAGTCCAGTAGAAATTTCTGGTTCTTGAATTCTGAACTGTGCCTTCCTTTTGGGAGTCTGACTCTAGAATTTATAAAGAAAGGCTATGAATAGAAAATAACAGATACATTTGGTATGCTATATATCAGTATATCATCAAAATAGAATAATTATGGCATTGTAATAATAGAACATAACAGAAACCCTGGTGGCAATTACTCATCTTTATGGAAGTGCTGTGATTGATCAGATGGGGGATAATTGACTTTTTAAAAGAAATACTGTTGGAAATCATTGTCATAAATAGGAAACAAGACTGCTCCTTTCCGTCACACTCTCTTCCTCTCCACTCTGTAAATTTGTTTCCCTTTACTAAGGAACTAGAGGAGTCTACCTTTGCTGCAGTGCTTTCTAAAAGCACATAGTATATTTCTATGGGCAGGATTTCTTTGCTATGTATAAATCGTTAGGTATAAAGGAAAAGATTGTCAAGTTAAAATTCAGAACTTGTGTACTTGTGTCTATTATCAAAGGATTTTTTTTCCCCCAAGACAGGATTTCTCTCTGTTACAGTTCCTAGCTGTCCTGGAACTAGCTCTTGTAGACCAGGCTGGCCTTGAACTCACAGAGATCTGCCTGCCTCACCTCCCAAGTGCTGGGATTAAAGGCACGTGCCATCACTGCCTGGCAGGATTGTTTTTTTCCAAAGATGAAAATAAAATAGATGGCTTATCTACTCAGAGTCCATGCTGCACAACCATGAGGACTGGAGTTTGGATCCCAGCACCCACATAATAAAGCCAAACATCCTGGGAATATCTGACTCCAGAACACATTGCAGTGAGAAGAAGGATGATTACCAGGCTTTTCTGGCTTCCAGCTGGCCGAGGAGACTCAAGCAAAGTTCAGGGAGAGACCCTGCTTCTAAAGAACAGGCAGAGAATGATAAAGGATGCATTATGTTCTCATTTGGCCTTTGCATTTATAAACAGGCATTGTACTTGCACATTCATGTCCATACATGTTCACCATACATGTGCATCACACATATGAGGGCCCCCCAAAGTTAAAAAACTAACAAATTGGTTTATTTTTTAAAAGAAAATTTAAGAGGAGCTACTGCCTGTTTTGTTTCTCTAATGCAAATTATCTCAGAGATGAGCGGTAAAAGGGCAAATGATAGCAACAGGTTGTATTAGTTCTTATGCAGTTTTTCCCAGCATGCTTAATATTTTATCATCTGATAGCAACAAGTAATTAAAATAAGTGAACACAGCTGAATGCTATACCTGAGGGGAATATAGTACAAACCAGGGCACCTCTTGTAGCCTGTGTTCTCTGTTTGGTCATAATAGTTAGTCTTGGGTGTATCACACAATTTATTCCATCATTGTGAAAAGAAAATATCTTTCTTATTCTAGTACTTTTTATTAGTAATTTCACATTTCTTTTCAATTGTAGTAATATTTTTAATTAGAATTATTTTGCAATTTGTAATAGTTTTTGAAAGGTTATCTCTGCCTCTGTTTTTTTTGGTCATGTGTGCAGAAGAAAGTGCTTTCAGCAAATCATATTTTGTGGAACTGTATCTATGAATGTATTTTATGGGTATGTAATATATATCTAGAAAAGGGATTAAATAGTTGCTTCATGTTCTACAATATTTACAACTATGGCACATCTTATACTAGACAGAATTTTAAGTCATTCTTAGAGATGAAATGATGATGTATTATACAGACTCCTGGTTGATTAGATTTGGTGATTTATTATACTATCAAGAACATAAAGAACTATGAATTAATTTTTAAAAGAGAAGAATGAAAACATGAAGAGATGCTTTATAATAGTAAGTTCATATGGCTAGAGGTTGAGTTCTTTTTCTGTTGCTGTAACAAGTTACTGAAACTGGATTGTTTATAAAGAAAAAATTTTTGGGTGGGTGGCCTTTTTGGAATTTTTGACTCATTAACCTGAAAATTCAAGAGCATGATGCTAGCATTTGCTTGGCGCTGGTAAGAACTTTGTAGCAGAAGGGAAAGTGCATATGTGAACAAAAGGCATACATGTTCCAAACAGTGAGAGAGAGAGAGTAATTGGACTTCGTTTTTTTATGTTAACCCACTTTAAGAGTAGCTAATCTCTTTGTTTTCTGAAATAGAGTCTCACTGTGTAGCTGGGTTGGCCTTGGACTCACAATCCTGTTGTGTCTATGTCCTCTGTCTCCAGATTATAGACAGAAAATAGCACGCCTGGCACATGACAACTAATTCAATTCTACAGGAATTATATTAGTCCCTTCATGAGTTTGGAGCCCATGACTAAATTCCCTGGATTTCTGTTTGTTATTATTATTATCGTTGTTTTTGTTGTTATTGTTATTATTATTATTGGAAAAGGGGTGCTTGTATGCTAAGTATGTGTGTGGATGTCACAGAACAACTTTTGGGAGGTGGTTCTATCCTGCCACCTTGGAATTTGGGGATCAAACTCAAGTCTGCAGGCTCAAGTGGCTAATGCTTTTACCTACTGAGCCATCTCACTTGACCTAAATTACTTCCCCCCTTTGAAAGCTTTATATAACATGTTTTGATCATATTTACCCCTCCCTCACCTCTTAACCAGATTTGCTTTTATCTCCTTTCTCTATTCACCCAATTTTGTGTCCTTTTCCATTCCCATCAAGACCCAATATATACTACCCCCCAAATTCTTGAACGTGTGGTTTTCTATTAGAACACTGTTAGCTTAGCAGGGGTTACATTCTAAGAGAAATCTGTCTCTCCCTCTCCCACAAGCTGACAGTTAACAATAGCTCCACAGTTAGAGATGGACTTTCATGCCCAGCTCCCATCTTCATGTTGGAATTTAGTCTAGCCTGGGCTTGCCCAGATTTTGTGTGTACTGTTGTAACCATTATGAGTTTGTATGTGTAGTTGCCCTATTATTCCCAGAAGACATTGTTTCTTTGTACTCATCTATTACCCCTGTCTTTTACACTGTTTTCTGCCCCTCTTTGGCAATGACCCCTGAGCCTTGGTAATATGTTCTGATTAGGGCTAAACATTCCTAAACATTCTGCAGTCACTTGTTTTCTGTACCTTGGCTTGTTATAGATCTCTGTGTTTATCATCATCTTCTACAAATAAAAGCTTCTCAGATAAAGGTTGAAAGATGCACTGATGTAAGGGTATAAAGATTCAGTTTAGTACTTTCTCCATTCAGTGAAATAGTAGTTGTAGTTTCTCCCCTAGAGCCTGTGATGTGTCTAGCCATAAGTTCTTGGCCTGATAATGATGCCAGATATGGGTTTCCTTTTGTGGAGCAAGACTCAAATATCAAATATTGTCCATGCCACTATTATACCAGTGAACATGTCTTGCCAAGCCAGTCATTATTGTATCTTTCAGGATTCATAGCTGATAATGATTGATGTTTAATTATGCCATCCCCTCTCAATACTATTACACTGGGGGCCAAGCCTTAACTTGAGCTGAGATAGAGATAAACCATCTGCAAATTGCAGTAGCCAATCAGCATATAAAATGAACGTTTAATCTCCTAATGCATTTATATGTTAAATATGTGGTGAGGTGCTTTGAAATACTCAGTTTTCTGGCAAAGGTTTTAAAACCTGATTAACAAGTGTCTTGTATGAACACACAGAAGAATTGATAATGGATCATTCCTATCAAACGAAGTTACAAACCAGGCAAAACACAGTTTCTTAGAAATACATTATTTAGTTGGTATTTCCAGAAAAACAGAAAGGAAGTCAACCTCACAAGTATCTACATGATGGTTACTTTGGGAATGGAAGGAATAAAAGGCTTATTGAAGCACACAAAGTACCTTTTATAGTTTTAGAAATGTTTTCGTTTGATTATGTTTGCTTATTGAGACATTGTCTCACAGTGTAATCCTGACTTGCTGTTTAGACCTGGCTGAGATCTGACCTTGATCTTACAGACATCTGCCTGCCTCTGTTGCCCAAATGCTGAGTTCTAGGTTATGTGCCAGCACAGGAAGCTAGAGATACTTTCATTTTCACCTGAATTGATTTGCATCAATTTAAATTGTTAAGAGCATATTTTGTGTACTTCTCTGTGTACCTCAGACTAAAACAAAAAATGAGAGTGATCCATTATATCACATGTCCTTAGGTACTATGATGAGTGAGAAGTGATCATTGATTTAAAGTAGAGGTTAGCTTTGGACACAGGGAATTGTCTTATTGAGTGATGGTGGCAAAGATGTGGCTGTAGTGTGCTGAAGAAAAATTGAGGGGTGGAGGTAAGATCTGAGTAAATGGACCTCTTTTCTTTGTCGAAAGGAGAAGTATACTAAGTAACTTGTACACATAAAATATGTAGAGCGTATCAAGAAACTAAAGACAGTTTTTGAGATATTAAATACAAAAGAGTAGGAGAAAAAATAGATGTTGATGTATTATGGGAAAAAGTTTAGAGTTTATAGTTAGTAGTTTGAGATGAGAATTAGCACTAAAGTCATGCCTATTAGTAGAAAGTACCATAAGCACCACTTAGAACGATAATGAATCCCAGGGAGGTTAAATACTTATTCTAAATCATACCAGTAATAGTAATAATAATAATAATAATAATAATAATAATAATAATTAATAACAACAACAACAGTTTCAGACTAAAAGATAATTCTTCTTGCCCCCTTGGTTGGTGCTGTTTTTATGGTATTATTTGCAATATGGTTTGATTATGAATTGGATTTTATATAGTTATTATATTTTGTATTAATATTCATTTGCTGTTAACCTGTGATACTTAACAAAGTGGCTTAAAATGGCCATCATGTGTTATTTGCTATGACTTCATGAGTTGCCTGGGTTTAACTGTCATCACTCCTGTGTCAGCCATTGACAGTTTAGTGGACACCGGGGAAGCTGTGATGACTCTGCCTTTATGTCTGGGATCCTTTTGCTGTTTGTTGGCTGAAGTTCCAGTTATTGAAGGGTCTAGCCTGACATTCCTTGCATGGTAATAAGAACATTCAAGGAGGATGGGGGATGTAAATATAGACTCCTAAACTTGAGTAGTATGTTTGCCATTAAATTAGTGAAAGTAATTCATCTTAATGGGAAAAAGTACAGTTATTATATCCATGGATTCTCCCATATTTCACAGGCAATTCTAAGTTTTAAGTTTTAACTCTTCAATTTCCTAGCAACTTTATACTTAATATAAAGCAAAAATCTCTTGATCTCAGTGTAACAGCCCTAGCTGTCCTGGAACTCACTCTGTAGACCAGACTGGCCTCAAACTCACAGAAACCTACATGCCTTTGTTTCCCAAGTTTGGGATTCAAGGCGTGCACCACCACTGCCTAGCTGATTGAAAGAATCTTAACAATGTAGTTCATCATATGAGAAACAAAAATTTTGATAATAAAAACAAGTATTATACTAAAAGAGGAAGCTATGTTTTATAACTTTTGTATCTTCTAGGATCTAAAACAAAAGCCCTATATTCTTTTAGAAAGATGGGTTTTAAATTATGGAGAAAATTCAGCACAATTACTTTATGGAATGTTTCCATAGCCATTATTTTTTCTCAACCTATTATTTTTCTCACAATCATAATCTTTGTGGGCCTTTTTCACATTTTAGATATTATAAACAGAGGTAAGTTTGAGTCTAGCCTGGTTTACATAGCCAGCCAGGGAGATATAATGAGACACCATCTTTTCCCCACCTCAAAATATATATGCCAAAAATTAATGTGATCTTTGTCATTTATGCCCTGAAAAATTGTTAGGGGTGATGAAGTCTGTTCCTGGTGAATTTATCTTTCCTTCTTGCAGTTAAGTAACAATATTGGGATTTTAAATGGTGCTGGAGAGATGTCTCAGTGCTTACGAGCAGGTACTGCTCTTGCAGAATCTAGATTTGATTCCTTGGACCCACAGTAGGCAGCTTACAACCACCTGTAACTCCAGCTTCAGAGGCTCCAACCTCCTCCTTTCAACTCTGTGGGCTCCTACACTTATAGACAGAGAGACAGACAGGCAGACAGACAGACAGACACACATGTAAAAGTTTAAAAATAAAATATTTTGTATAATTATGTGCCAAGAAATTAAGTCTTTATAGCACTAAACTTTAGGTTTTTTTTTTAATAGGTTTGAATTTCATGATTATTTTCTGATCTTTATCAGATACAATGTATTAAACCAGTTGTGTCTTCCATGTAGTCTTCTTAGACTGAACATTATAGTACTCTGAATAATTTGTATTTTAAAAAGTATTTTACAATTATATTTTTCTTTTCTCCTTAGGCACTACAAGGGCTCCCAGGGATGGGGAAGTTCCAGGGGTGGACTATAATTTCATTTCTGTTGAACAGTTCAAAGCACTGGAAGAAAGCGGAGCCTTGTTAGAAAGCGGAACGTATGATGGTATGTCTCCAAATATTAAAACTACCTCAAACTATCCAGATGGCAAGAATCATTTCAAAGGGAATTTCATCAAAATAAATTTGATTTTTTAAAAAATGTTACTTGGAAGGACTAGAGATATTGATCAATGGTTAAGAGCACTGGCTGCTTTTCTAGGAGGTTTGCTTTTGATTTCCAGTACCTACATGACAGCTTAGCAACTGTTTGAAACTCAGTTGCAGGGGATCTGATGCTCTCTTTGGGCTTCTGTGGGCACTACATACAGAGATATATACCTAAGGCAAAACAACTGTACATATAAAATAAGGATAAATCTTAAGCTATTAGAAAATTGTTCTTTTGATTCGGAGATTCTTAATTACTAACTAGGTGGTATTGGACAATAATGAGAAGCATTACATCGCATTGAAAAGTTCATTGTGAACAATAAACTAAAAATTAACCAAACTGGCAAGTTTACATATTTCATAGCAATTCACTGTCATCATCTGAACCAATAAGTACTTGTTGATGGCTTTCTGTTCATGGATGGGAATATAAAGTTTGTATACTTGGAAAAACTTACATGTACTTTAAAAATGAAAGTATAAAATGGAGGGTAGAGCCAATAATGAATTTTCATATCTCTGTTTCCTTTACCCACTTATTTCCCTGAAGCACAAACTTGAGATCAGTTTCAACTCTTTGTTTTTTGGTTTTTCGAGACAGGGTTTCTCTGTGGCTTTGGAGCCTGTCCTGGAACTAGCTCTTGTAGACCAGGCTAGTCTCAAACTCACAGAGATCCGCCTGTCTCTGCCTCCCGAGTGCTGGGATTAAAGGCGTGCGCCACCACTGCCTGGCCAGTTTCAACTCTTAAATGATTTCCTTGTTATGTACTTACGTTTTCTTATTTAACACACTTTGGACTTGGCAAGCTTATTCTCTCATAGCACCTATACTTTTTCAACATTGCTTTATTCTGCTTTTATAATCGCTTCTTTCACAAGTTCTGTGTAGTAGTAATGCCTTTCTTACTTGATACTGTCTTCAGTGTCCTTAGATGATGTTCAATAAAACTGCTTTTGAATGCATCTCTTTCATATGCACATTTTTGGCCAGAAAACGTATTTCCTCCCTCCTCCATCCTGGCCTAAGAAGGTGTGCATCCATATAAAATAGGTTCCTAAAAACCTATACATGCAGAAGAGATAGGTCCCTGTGCCATTATCATTGGCTTCTCAGTCAGTCCCCATTGGCAGCCACATTTGGAGAGTTCGGTTTGGTCATATGCTTCTTCAGTCCTGGTCCAGCTAGATTTGATGAGCTCCCAATAGATCAGGCACACTGTCTTAGTTGGTAGGCCAGTCCCTCACAGTCCTGACTCATCTTTTTCCTCCTCCTGCTTTTCGACTGAACCTTGGGAGCTCAGTCCCTTGCTCTGATGTGAATGTGGGTCTCTGGCTCTATCTCCATCCATCGGACAAAATTTCTATGGTGATGATCAAGATATTCATCAATGTAA
>JAQHUG010000317.1:1976942-1988482 GCA_028555095.1 Dicrostonyx torquatus
TTAAATTCTGCCTAGCCCATTATCTCCTAGCTCTCACATCTAAACTAACCCATTATAAATGTCTGTATATCACCACTAGGTGGGTGACTTACCGGAAAGGTCTAACCTGCATCCATCTGCGATGGGAGCCTCATGGCGACTGACTCACTTCCTTTCTTCTCCTCAGAACTTCTGTTCTGTCTACTCCGCCCACCTAAGGGCTGACCTATCTTATAAGCCAGGCAGCTTCTTTATTCAACCAATAAGAACAATACAAAATACAGGAGAACACTCCCACATCAGGGGCACAGGGGCAGAGAGGTATAGGCAGATAGATCTCTGGAAGTTAAGCCAGCCTGGTCTACATAGCATGTTCTTAACCAGCTGGGGCTATAATGTGAAACCCTGTCGCAAAGAGAGAAAGGTCTGGGGGGCGGGGGAATTCTGCTAAATATTGATTTAAAAAGTTAAGTCTTATACCCAGAGGGTATATACTTATATTCATATAAGTGAATGTGTGTATGACATAGATAACTAATACAATCCAGACACTATTATCTATGATAATCATGCTTGAAATATTTAATAATTGATAGCTCCATTAATGAAAAGGTATTTCTTTTTCAATTAAATAAAACTTTTTTGTTAAAAAAATCTGTGAGCGTTGTTATGCCTGATTGTATATGTATGCGTACTACATTTGTGCGGGGTGTCTGTGGAGGTCAGAAGATGGTGCTGGTCTCCTAGAACTGCAGTTATGAATGATTGTAAGCTACCATGTGGGTGCTAAGAATTGAATCTGGGTCTTGTGCAAGAGAAGCAACTGCTCTTAACTGTTGAGCCATCTCCCTAGCCCTGGGAAGGCTTTTCTTAAAGAAGGAAATAACAAAAAGTTACTATGATGCCCCAAAACTGTTTAGTGATTGGATAGCAGTTTGTACTATGCATTTTTTAATTTTTCTTTTAAGAACGTGTTCATTTTTATGTAGTTAGCTAACTGAGAATTTACAGTAAAATGTTTGTCTGTTGATACTATTGTTCCCTAGAAAACATGTGCTTTTATTTCTAGTAAAAAAAAACCCTTGATAGCGTCATTGTTGAGCTTTAAGAAGAAAAAATAGCAGGGCATGGTGCTTCATATCTTTAACCGCAGCAGACGCACAGGCAGGTCGATCTCTGTGATTTTGAGAACAGTGTTATACATAGTTAGTTCCAGGGCACCCAGGGCCACACAATGAGGTCCTGCCTGTTGACTAAGTTAAAATGGGGAAAATTGAAATTATAGTGCATCCCTCCCCCAATTAAACCTTTACTTGTAGTATCAAATGTTTGCTCAGAAAAGAGTGAACTGGCTTTTTCGTTGCATCTTTATTTACAGGTCAGAAAATCTAGTTTATTTTAATACAAGTCTTGTGTACCCATCTCTGTGGCATAACCCACTTCACATAGAGATTTGGAAACAAAGAAGTAATTGAGTCAAGAAGTTTGACTTCCTTGAATATTGATAATTGCGCTTATAGTCAAACTTCAACAGAATTCACTATAATGTGTCCTCTTTCTGCCATTATGTTATATTAATACTAAGTTTGTCTTAGTATTATGTGATCTAACACGATTTTTTTCTATCTAGGGAAAATAGCTATTTACTTTCTTAATTTATGTTATGTCAGTGGGTATCTTAATTTGAACAATTTGATTAAAAGTGTGATATTGCATAAGCACAACAATAAAAGACAAGTGTGTTACTTCTTACTATATATATCTTTTTATAACATTAACATAATGACTGATGTAAACTCAAAAGGAGTGGGGGCAACAACTGTCAGTACAACTAAACTTGCTGAACATTTTCCCAATATGCCTGCTTGCATAACAAACTGAAAGTTATTTTGTTTGTTTTCATTTTAATGGACCAATTACTGGTACTATAAAAATTATGGATCCTCTGTAAAACATTAAATTGCTTTTGTGAGTATACTAGTATAGAACTTGATCAATAATGTCTCTTCAAAAAATGTTCAGGTAGTAGCCAGGCAGTGGTGGTGCACATCTTTAATCCCAGCACTTGGGAGGTAGGGGCAGGTGGATCTCTGTGAGTTCGAGGCCACACTGGTCTACAGTGAGAGTTCCAGGACAGCTAGGGTTACACAGAGAAACCCTGTCCTGAAAAACAAAACAAAACAACAACAAAATTCTCAAATAGTATAATTAAATAATAAATGTGCAGAAAACCCTTTTAAAATTACAAAAACATCTTATATATCTGTATGGAGTAGTTCTTAGCCTTTGTCTATATATATCCTCTCAGTAAAGTAATTCATTTTGTACATTAGAGCATAAATATTTGATTTAATTTTATTCTTTCATTTTTGCATAAGACAGTCGATGTTTTTATATTTCCAAATTTGGCCCTAATTTAGAACCCATATAAAACTAAATCCAATCTGAGTAAATAATTGATATCATCAACTGCATAGCTAATATAAATTGTATTAATATGTTAGCTTATATATGACATGCTATATGAGAAATTAGTCCATACTCTCTTTTCTATTGCTTCTTCTCTCAGGGAATGCTTTGGTCTCCTTCCAGTGTAGATAGTTACACAACTTCAGTGTAAGAAATAGTAGATACTCTGTGAGCCGTAGTCATGTAGCTCAGTCAGCAGTCCGGCTTTCAGCTGCTGTCATTTTGTACACCACAGGAAATTTTTATGGCACTCCCAAGCCTCCAGCAGAGCCTAGTCCTTTCCAGCCAGATCCGGTTGATCAGGTCCTCTTCGACAATGAGTTTGACACAGAATCCCAAAGAAAGCGAACTACGTCTGTCAGCAAGATGGAAAGGATGGACAGCTCTCTCCCTGAGGAAGAAGAAGATGAGGACAAAGATGCTGTTAATGGCAGTGGAAACATAGGTTTGTAAACAGATTAACAACTTCTGATTTTTTTGATTGGCTTTAACCTTTAATAAAAAAAGTAAAATTTTTCTTGAAATATTTATAGAGCAGGTGATAGGATTCCATTTTCTTTGAAATCTGTTTGTGGATCATCTTGTAAGCTAATCTGAGTTTTCTTAACTTTGATAAATCGGGAGTAGCTATCAATAATGATATGTCATTACCTTTCTGTCTGGAATACTTGTGATGCTGGGAAATGGGAATCTTAGCTGCATAACTCCTGTTTCTCAGGAGTGAAACAGAATTGGTTTATAATGATAGCTTTCGACCCAAAGCACATAGACTTTTGCCACAAGAAATTTTCTGAAAAGTTAGGTAGCAATATTTTAAATTTAAATTCAGGATCCGCTCAAAGATGATTTGCAAATAAGATTCATATCTTTTTCTTGGCTTCCATATGTCTTTCTGAATGAAAATAAAACTGTAAAGGATAAAGAACCTGCCGTGAGTGTCCCTGAATAATTTTGTAATTTTCCAGGAGATTGTTACACTTAACTGAGAGTAGAAAACTAGTAAGTCAGAGACTCACAAAAGACTTCTGTTATTGTTATTTATTTAATCATTCTGTTTGGAACACTCGTGTGTAAACTCTTTAAAGGCTAGAATTTTTCAGTTTTTTTCCCTTTCTGTATTCATTTCAAGAGAAGGAAATAAATGCTGATCATGTCCCTAGATTAGGAACTCATCTCTACATGACCCTTAAACATCTTCATCTTTCTTTCATCACATATTAAAAGTTTCATTGTATAAAGTTTTTATATTATATGATCATTGTTTATTTCCCTCTCCAGATGGTGAGTTCTGTTGTATTGTTCTCTCTTCTCAATACTTATGCTTAATGTTAAATAAATTAGCTGGTGCATTTAGATGTGAAGACTGAAATGTGTTTTAAAAGGTTTAGTCACTGAATTGCATGGAAAAAGTATTACAGATTATTTAGTTGATGTTGCTTTTGTCTGGGATACTTTTTTCCCCAGTGTAACTCACTTCCAGGTTGATTTCTACATTGGATACTTTTAAATTTTTATTACATATTCTGTGAGGAAAATAAACCAGGAATTTCATCTATATGTTCATTCAACAGATAGTTATTGAACATCTGCCAGGTTACTAATCTCTAGCCATTTGTTCTAAATTCCAGGAATAAAGAAGTGAACAAAATAGAACAAAGCTCCTGTTCTCATGGACTTTACTTTCTGATGAGAGAAAAATAACTGGATAAATAACATATATAGTGTGTCTGATGATGCTAAACAAGGCATGCAAGGAGGTAGAAAGAAAATGGAGGTAGTCAACATGCAGTTTTGGATAAAGTGACAGAGAAGACTTGAAACAAATGAGTAAACTTCAAGTATCTGAGAAAAGAGCATTTCTTGTGTGTGTGTCTGTGTGTGTGTTGGAGACAATGGAATTTATAATCAGCTTCATAGGCAAGCATCTCACTTAGCTTGCTGCTGCTAATAATATAATATCACAGCCTAAGCAATCTAGAAAGAAAAGAGGTTTGTTTGGACTTGTGGGTCAGGAGCGCCGAGGCTAAAGGGCCTTATCTAGGATGACCTTGCTTACAGAATCTCAAAGGAATGCAGGGCACGTAGACAGACTCATATGTGTGTTGAGAAGAGCATTTCTAACAGAGGCAACTGTAAATTCAAATATCTGAAATGGTAGTATATCTGGAATATTAGACAACAGCAAAGAAGCCAGTGTGTTTGGTCATGGTGTGGCCGATGTTTTGTGTCTGAGTAGAGCAGAGTGATGAAATGTAAAAGAATGCAGTAGTGACTGGTTACTGTTTCAGAGGTCAATCAGTAACGTGTTTTCTTTGTGAAATAAGCAATGAGGTCATCTTAAGATACAGGATAATAAAAAACAGTAGTTCAATAGTCCTCTGTAATCTGTACCTTAATTTTCTCCAGTTTCTATTACTCACAATCAAAAGTGGTCTGAGAATATTACTATATGATAAGATATTTTGGGAGAGCAGGAGAGAAATATATTTGCATAACTTCTAGAACAGGATATCGTTATTATAGCTGTTATATTTTAGTTGGTGCTGTTAATCTCTCAGTAACTAGCAAGATTAATAAATTGTGTGAGTAGATTTATCCACGGGATGCCCTATAAGATTCTTACTGAATTGATTCTGGTTGAGTTTTTTTTGCTGCTTTTACAGACTAGCATCAGAGGAGTAGAGCTTATTTTATTCAGAAAATGAAAAAAACTTAAGTATATTTATTTATTTCAAAATTAATACAAGAATATATGCATAATAGATAAGACAATTTGTAATATATAATTCTAATGATATATGTATTGACATATGCACTTGGCATTTTATAAAAAAAATAACTTTACTGTTTATACTCTTCTGTTTCCAACAATTACAGAAGCCAGGGAGATGCATTCTGAGTCATCTGACTGCTGGATGAAGACTGTTCCAAGTTATAACCAAACAAATAGCTCCATGGACTTTAGAAATTACATGATGAGAGATGAGAATCTGGAACCACTGCCAAAAAACTGGGAAATGGCCTACACAGACACAGGAATGATCTATTTCATTGAGTAAGCAAATGTCTGTGTTTCTTCCAGCATGCTTGTCACTATGATGGTAAACTGGAATTTTCCTAAACTTTAATTTGATTACTCATTCCAATATCTGAAAGCTTTCACTTGTTTTTATTTTTAAATATTTTCCATTTAAGTTGATTCTTTAGTTATTTCCCTGAAAAACAGCTCCCCCTCACCTCCTCTTCAACTTGTTTTAAGTAATATAGTATATTTGTCTTTGGAATGTGTATGTGTCTAGGGCAGAGGAATTACACCAGGTTCTATCTAGTTTGTTTATGAGACAGAGTCTCTGATTGGCTTGGATATTACCTATTATGCTGTTTCAGCTGACCACATCCCCAGTGCTGAGAGGACAAGGTACCCCCCTATGTAACTTCTGGAGATTGAACTCATGTCCTCCCTTTACCAACTTAGCTGTGTCCCCATACTTGGTCTCTGGTGAAGGTTTAAAAGTAGGTGATGAAAAATGAAAGGAATAAAGGATGTTTTGCTCCACTTAAAAAAAGAAAAAGAAAAAAAAAACCTTTTAGGTAGATTGCCCAATGCAATGAGATAGGTGTGGTGGCACACAACTTTAGTCCCAGTACTTGAGAGACAGAGACTGAAGGATTTATGTGAGTCTGAGGACAATTTTTGTCTACATGTAAATTTCAAGGTCAACCCGTGCTGTATAGTGAAACCCTGTCTCAAGTCAACCAACTAACAAAATGATTGTCATGGGAAGTGCTATACCATTATCTGAAGTAGGTGTTTTCAGCTCTAAAGTTTGGAGTTGGTGTATTGAGATAATTAAGTAATTCAGTACATAATATCACTGATCCTTAAAGTCATTGGTATACTAGAAGTACAAATAGGAAACTTTAACTGGAAAAGTGTTAATATAATATTCATAATAATTCATAATATTATTCATAGAGGTACTGAATACCACATAATTAGATCAGCCTAAAATTGAATATTGTTTGCTCAGAGAATGTTATTCAAATAATTCATTCAAAGTTCATTATGAATAACTTTTATATTCCTATACACCTATAAGTCTAATCTTTAAAGCAATTTGTTCAGGGGTAGAATATGTAATAGAGTTACAGAATTTAAAAATTAAATAACAGTGAATATACTGCAGTCTGGGTACTTACCCAAAGAATTTCTTTTTCTCTGTCTCTCTTTGTCTGTCTGTCTGTCTGTCTTTCTCTGTCTCTGTCTCTGTCTCTCTTTCTGTATGTGTGTCTCATCTACCCTCCCTTCCTCCTTCCCTCTCTTCCTCCATCCCTCTCTTCCAAATCTTTTATTATTAATTAAGGGTAGGGACTTCAGTCTCATGGATGAGCATTTTGTTCTACCAAGTCAGGGTCTAGTGTTTAAAAGACAGACTTTGAGGACACAGTCTTTTTACCACATATAGTACATTCTCATTCCTGTAAATATTAGTATCAAGGTGTTCACAAAACAGTACAACTACATACACTCTTTTTGGACAATTGAAGGGATTTTCAAGTACAGTTTATAACTAGACCATAAAATATAAGGGGAATTATGCCTTTATAGTCAAACATGTTAAAGGTCTAAAACAGTAAGAATTGAAACTAGGGGTTTAGAGAGATGATGACTCAGTGGTTAAGAGTGCTTACTGCGCATTCTTTATATGTCCTCGATGCTAGTCTGCTGTCTGATGTGTAACACCAATGATTTTTCCCCATTCTGTAGGATGTATTTTCTCTATGGTGATTGTTTCTCTGCTGTGTAAAAGATTCTTAATCTTATGTAATTAAAATTGTTTATTCTTGAGGTTATTTCCGGTACAGTGGAACCCTGTTCAAAAAAATCCTTGCTTATGCCTATATCTTATATTCTTATATTTTTGTCTACAGGTTTCAGTGTTTGAGATCTGTCTTTTATCCATTTCCAGTTGCTTTTGTGCTGATACATTATTATGAAAATATTCCTTATGTTCAGTCTAGAAGACTTAATAATATACCTTGAGGTCACTTAAGACTTAAGATTGCTGTCCTATTATATCTCAGCCTGTGCATTTTACCTGTCTTTAAGAGAACAAAATAACAACCAACCTAAGTTGCTTTGGATTTTCAACTTTTTACAACTTAAACTAATGCATAGCTATAGTCTTAAATTATATACTCTTCCATGTCCCTGACCTAGAGTTCAGTGTGTGTGTGTGTGTGTGTGTGTGTGTGTGTGTGTGTGTGTGTGTGTGTGTGTGTGTGTGTACTTGATATGGTAGTCATCTGTTGAAAACAACAATAGTTTGAAAAACAATCTCATGAAGGAAATATCCGTCCTAAGTGCTGGAAGCAGCATACAGATATTGTTTGATGGTATTTTCTCATTTGTTATCTGGGTTAGAGTCAGTAAAGTTTCAATCCTTTATGAACTCTGTTCATGATTTTTAAAAATTAATCCATATGTATTTCCCATGTTACTTATACTTTCTTTGCTACTCAGTAATTGTAAAGCAAAAAACCATTTCTTAGTTAGGACCCCCCCTTCCACATACACAAGAACAAATAGATTCACAAGACAGCTTTCAGGCAGGTAAAGATACAAACTCATACTATAGACAAATTACAGTAGAGAGACCATAAGACACAGGGAAAGAGAATTAAAAATTTCAAATCTGCTTGCTTTTGGTAAATCAATCCCAAGAGGATGTGCTTTTAATTCTTTTTTTAATAAGACACTAATAATTTTTGGATACTCTGAGATTATTACTAATGTGTTTAATCAGCACAGATTTTTATGCAAGTTGATGTAATCTTTGACTTTTCTGCATGAGGAAATCCATTTTTCCAAGTGTTGTACATAGCGAAGAATGAACAAGTATCTGTTTACACCAGGTAGAAAGTCAACAACAGACTAAAGGTATGCAACTTAGTGCATCACGAAGTGATTGACATTGCTTACAGCTCACTTAAAAGTGCAGCCTTCTACCATCTCTCTTCTACTATCCCTTTCCCACTGTAACAGACTGTATTCCATGAATCGTGCAATAAATCCTTCCTCTTTAAATTAATTCTTCTCAGCTATTTAGACAGAACAGTCAGAAAGCTATGTAGTAAATATGGCTTATATGAAACTTTTATGTATTTTATGTGAAAAATGAATGCCATACAAACAGTATTTTTCTCTTTACCACTACCTCTATTTATATTCATTCATAATATACATATTTATATATAATTATGTGTATATATTAAGAAAGTGAAAATTTATAATAACACCTCAAAAAAAAAAAAAGACCACGTACTGTACTTATAGAGGACCTAGGTTCAGTTCCTGGTCCCCATCTCAGGCAGCTCACATCCACTTGTGATTCTAGTTCTGAGAGCCTGATGCCCTTTGGGCTTCTTGGGTACCAGGCAGGAATGTGATGAGTGTAGAGTTACACAGGTACACATTTGTACACATGAAATAAAATAAAACTAAATGCGGTTAAAAAGTATTGAAACTAAAGTACTACATAAAAATACAGGGAGAAATTCTATGACATTAGATTTAACAAAGACTTTCTGAAATAACAACAAAAGCAACAAAAAACAAAGGAGGCTGTAAACTTAAACACTTATCCACGAAGCCATCAGTGGGTACAAAGACAACCCACGTAATAGAGAAAGTTTTCCAAACCATGTATTGACTGAAGAGTTTGTGAATCCCAAAACAGGTGACTATTTAGTGACAGGGTAACAGTTCTGTTTCTGCAGCTAATGTGGTCGATTTGTGTTAACTGCTGTGTTCATGTTTAACTGTGAGAAAAGCATATTAATGTAGGTCCAGAAGGTTTTGCTTTTACATTTTAGGAATGGCCCCTGTGAGTACTGTTTTATACCTTAGGTAATATTCGGTATAATCTTAGCAGATTACCTATATTTTCTAGTTTAGCAATAACATTTGCATTGGTATACTCAAAGTCAGGCCTTTCTCAAGTAGAAATTTCGAGTTCAGTTTAGGAAGATATTTTCTACGGCTACCCCCCCCCCAACCATTTGTGTTCTCCTAGGTTTCTGTGAATTGGGATCTCTTTCATTTTACTATATTTGATTCTACAGGTTCTATTTTAGGGACATTCTCTCTGTCAGGATGTATGACACAGACTTTCTAAAATACTCTTATGCTTTCCTAAAAGATTATTTAGTATACACTCAGAAAGTGTCTCTGCTATGGTCTGCCAACTAGTGTCATACTCGAGCGTAGGTGTAGAGTGCTGCATAGGCTGGGGTGGGGGATTAGGAAGGACACAGGAGATACCTTCTGCTTTGTAACAGTTCTTTTCCTTTCTAAAAATGGACAAGGAAAGAAAACTTCTTTTTATCATTATGTTCATAGGATTTCATTAATAACTGACATTGTTTTCTTTCTACCTTTTCCTGAAATGTTTTCTTTTCTGACATCCCCTTGTCCCAGAGACTTTTTTAGTGTGTGTATGTTTGTGTGTGTGCATGTGCAATTACATGTATGTAGGTGCAAGTATACTATACATGTGTGTTGTTGCACAAGTAGAAGACTGAGGACAATTTTAGGTATAATCCTCAGGAACATATCCACCTCTTAAGACAGGTGTCTCACTGGAACATGGTGATTACCAAACAGGCTAGGCTAATCAGCCAGTGGGCCCCCAAACCCATCTGTCTCTGCCTTCCCAGTGCTGGGATTACAAGGATGTGTCCCACCCACCACCCCTGGCATTTTTAGATGAGTTTTTAAGATTGAACTTGGGTCCTTATGTTGGCAAGGCAAGCACTTTACTGACTGCTATTTCCCTACCCCTATTTCAGGGACTTTGAACACTGCTTGTTTTCTCTGCAGTTTATCACCTTGCATGGTGACTTGGTCTGAAGCTGACTAAATATGGCCTATAGTGAAATTAAACACATTGTTCTCTGGGACTTTTTTTAGCTTTCACAGAAAGGAGCAATGACATGATCTTTCTGTTTTATTCTACCTATTTTGTTTGTTTGTTTCAGGTGATCCATGTTAGTGAAAATAGAGTTTTATAGAATGGTGTTTAACCAGAACCATTACTTTCAGTGATATGTTACAGAAGCAGCCACTTTAAATCTTGTAAAATCTATTGTATTTTAAAGAGCTTCTATAAAGACAGAAGCTCTTTTGTTTTCAGCCCCCAACAAATCACAGATACTCAAAAACAAAATGTTGCAGTACTTTTTAACAAAAGTAATTCTTGCAGCCAGGAAACATGATTTTTAGTTCAGCTTTTCTAACTAGCAATACACAGTTACATGGCTATGTGCCCACCCCTTGAAATGTTTTTGACTGTTTAAGTAAATTTATCATTATCAAAATGGCATTTGATCCCTTCTTTAAGTTCTTCATTTTCAAATTTGTGCCTCTGGCATTACTTTTCTGTTCTGGTGATTTCTAAGCAGTGGATTGGGAACAATCGGATTATTGAGCCTGTGGTATAAAAATGGAGCCTGTAGGAGGTAAATGCTCTAATATCATATGCTTTTTAGTTGAGTCTTTGCTTTTTCAATACTTTTCTCCCTCTTTATTTTACCATTTCTAATTGAGATCTTTATTCCACAGTCATAATACCAAGACAACCACCTGGTTGGATCCTCGTCTCTGCAAGAAAGCCAAAGCCCCTGAAGACTGTGAAGATGGAGGTAAAGATTCAGAAGCCTTTCATACTAGGCTTATTCTCTTAATCCTTCTTTACTCTTCTTCCTTAGATAATGAATTTTCCAATACACTAAGCAAATACTAATAATATTCAGAAGCAGTTGTTTGTAATCATAATTAATTGGTGGTAGTAATTATGTTATATAAGCTTATAAGAATTTTTTACCTTCTCTAAAAGGAAAAAGTCTCTGCTGCTTTTTTAATGTATGTTCTAAAATTGAACTTTTAAAACTATATATTTGTAATAGCCAGAACCTGGAAACAACCTAAGTGCCCCTCAATGGAAGAATGGATCCAGAAAGTGTGGAATATATACACATTAGAATACTACTCAGCGGAAAAAAACAATGACATCTTGAATTTTGCATGCAAA
>JAQHUG010000317.1:1989196-2041513 GCA_028555095.1 Dicrostonyx torquatus
GGGACCTATCTCTTCTGCATGTATTGGCTTTTTGGGAACTTATTCTATATGGATGCACATCTTCTTAGACCGAGATAATGGGGGAGGGCCTTGGGCTTCCCACAGGGCAGGGTATCCTACCCCATCTTAAGAAGCAGGGGGAGGGCGGTGGGGTAGTAGGGGAGCGGGAGGGCCGGGAACAAGGAGAGTAAATATAAATTTTTCTTTTAACAATAAAAAAACCCTATATTCAGTAAATTAGGTACAGCTTCATTATGTCTAATGCAGAGCATAGGCCATATATTTAAAGAATTACTGTAAAGATATAGTAATCCAGACAGTGTAGGGCTTGCATAAGGACAAATGGATCAATGTAAGAAAATAGATCATTGTAGCCAAAAGAAAAGTTTGGTACAAAATAGAATAGTGAGATATATCTCTAGTCACTTGATTTGCAATTAATTTGCCAAGAGTCAATTTACTGAGAATCTTCAGCAAATGTTACTGGAACAAGTTGGCATTTTGTGTGTAAGGCCCTGGTTTCCATTGCTAGTACTACAGAATATATAAATATAACAGAGCTTCCTGGAAAAGCAAACATCACCTATAGCCAATTTCTTACACAAAAATTAATTTTTAATAAATAAAATAAGAAGATAAATCAAAAGCCTAATCTAAAGCTAAACCATAAAACTTTGAGAAAAATATAGGAGAATGTATTCATAAAGTGAAGATTGGTAGTTTCTATACAAACTATAAAAAGCAAGACTGGAAGAACAATTGTTGTTTTGTACTTAATTTTAAAATTTTAAATGTTCATTAAAAGACATCACTAAGAAAATAAATCAGGCCAAGCATGGTATCACAGTCTTATAATTCTAGGTACTTATCAGGCTGGGGCAGAAGGATTGCAAATTTAAAACCAACCTAGACAACTTAGTGAGTGTCTAAAAATTTGAAAATTTCAAATTTTTGCAGTATCTAACAGAAGAATATGGTAAGGATCTATAAAGAACTGTTTGAGGATTTTAAAAAAGCTTTATGTGGATGAGTGTTGTGCTTGTGTACCACCTGCGTCCATTGCCTATGGACGCCAGAAGAGGGCAGCAGATTATCACTGGAATTAGAGTTAGAGAAGGTCCCCATGGGGGTCCTGGGAACTGAACCAGGGTCCTTTGCAAACTGCTCTTGACAGTTGAGCCACTGTTCCATCTCCTAAAAATTTATAACTCAATGATTTAAAAAATGGACACCATATTTAAATAATCATTTACCAAAGAAGGTACACAAATGACCGAAATATGCATGAAAAGTTGCTGAAAACAATGAGTGGTTTGCTAATTTAACGAACTGGAATGACTGCAAGAATAAAAAAGATAATTAGAGAAACAGTAGTTCTATATTAATGTACAGAATGTAAAATGGTACAGCCATTTTGAAAACCATTTTGAAAGTTTCTTAAAAGTTAAATATAAATTTGTCCACCATATGATTTTCCAATTCCATTTCTCTGTATCTACCCAGGAAGAATGAAAAGCATTTATGTGTGTAGGTGTGTGTGCATACTCAAAAGCTTATAGATAAGAATTTATAGTTAACACTGTCAATAAATACACCCAAAGTGGGAACAACTATTTGTATAATGAATATGTAAAATGTAATATAACTCTACAGTTAACTAATATTTAGCAATAAAACTAAATAATATATATCTATATATGAACAGCAATTCTATTGTCCAAAGTAAAAAAAGATAAGACACAAAAGACCAGATTGCACTATTCTCTATATAAAAAAATAATGAAGTCTAAGGAAACAGAAAAGGTTAGGAGTTGTTTTGAGAAGATGGGAATAGAGATTATTTGTGAATTTCGTAAGAGTGATAGAAATATTGAAATTTCAGAAAAACTGTAAAATTTACAGAAAAACTGTAAAATTGAATAAGGTACTAAAAAAATCATTGTAATACATCTCCAATTGACATATGCTTTCAAGGCAAAATTGGTTTTCTCTAATGAAGTCTGACTTGGTATATTAATCTATGCCCAGCAGTAAATGGCCAACACAAATTACAACTCAATGGTATTTGTGTAGATATTTTCTCTTATATTGCTTGTTTGGGCTTTTTTTTTTTTTTTGGTCTTATTGATCTTTTGCTTATATAATGGTTTCTAATTTTATGTTTTTATGAATTTTGTTTTTAAATGTTAGTGTTTTTCTGTTTCTTGTAGTTTTTTTCTTTTCTTTCTTTCTTTTTTTGTTTTGTTTTGTTTTGTTTTTCAAGACAGGGTTTCTCTGTGGCTTTGGAGCCTATCCTGGAACTAGCTCTTGTAGACCAGGCTGGTCTCGAACTCACAGAGATCCGCCTGCCTCTGCCTCCCGAGTGCTGGGATTAAAGGCGTACACCACCAAACCTGGCTACTCTATTTCTTTTTTAAAGGACTTTCTCTATCCTTTTTCTTTTCTCTTCCAAGCCTTACATATATTTTTAAACACACTGTAAACCATTTAGAGGGTGTTTTGCTTTTTTTTTTTAATCTGAATCTGTGTTTACTTTATATCTCTGTCTTTTTCTGAGCACATGGGTCTTTAATCTACTAAACAGTATGGCTAGGATTAAAGCTGCAGCTTTGGCGGCTGCCTCTGCCCCATTCCTTAGCTTTCTGAGATTCTAGCTTCATGGTGGAGGTACTGGCGAGAGCCATGTTTGCTACCACCACCAAGAACCTGGTACCAGCTGCACATAAACACCATTTAAGTGTTTGGTGGCAGGGCCTCTTAAGAGAGCTGCAAGGTTTTGTTTTGTTTTAACCACTAATACTGAGTGAGGAAGCCTCTCTTAAAGGAGCTGCACCTCTGCTTGCCTCTTAAAAGCCATGATTGACTCTGTTCTTTTCTATCTTAGAATCCTTTGTGGGTTTTTTGTTTGTTTGTTTTTTGTTTGTTTTTTTGTTTTAAAGCTTTCTCGGGTATTATGTGAAAATTTTTGCCAACGTTTGAGCACCCTTTGTACACTTGTTCGTTCATTCATTTGGATAATACTCCATTGTGGAATGTGCCAAATTTTCTTTATCCATTCTTCTTCTGAGGGACGTCTAGTTTGTTTCACATTTCTGGCTATTCTAAATAGAACATCAGTGAAAATTGTTGAGCAAGTGACCTTTGGGCATATGCCAATAGTTGTAGGAGGTAGATCGATTCCCATCTTCATGAGGAACTGATTTCCATAGTGGCTGTAGAAATTTGCACTCTCCCCAGCAATGAATGAGTATTCCCCTTGCTCCACAGCCTCACCAGCATGATCTGTCACTTGTTTTATTGACCCTAGTTAGCCATTCTGAAGGGTATAAGATAAATTCTCAAAGTAGTTTTGATTTGCATTTTCCTGATGACTAAGGATGTTGAACATACCTTTAAGTCTTTCTCAACCATTTGAGGTTCTTCTTTTGAGAATTCTCTTTCTAGATCTATACCCCATTTTTTTTAAATTGGGTTCTTGGTTTCTTGAAATCTAGTTTTTTGAGTCCTTTATATATCTAAGATTTTAGCCCTCTATTGAATGGGTAGTTGGTAAAATTCTCTTGCCATTCTGTAGGCTTCCACCTTGTTGAAATGATGGTGTTCTTTGCCATGCAGAATCTTCTCAGTTTTTTTAGGTCCCATTTGTTAATTGCTGATTTTTGTCCCTTTGCTTATGAAGTTCTGTTCAGAAAGTCTTTTCCTGTGCCAATGAGTGTAAGGCTGTTCACTCTTTCTCTTCTATCGGGTTGAGTATATCTGGTTCTATGTTGGAGTCTTTGATCAATTTGGAGTTGAGATATTTGCAGGGTGATAAAATGCATCTATTTGGATTCTTCTACATGTAGTAAGCCAGTGTGAGCAACACCATTTGTGGAAGATTCTTTCTTTCTTTCTTTCTTTCTTTCTTTCTTTCTTTCTTTCTTTCTTTCTTTCTTTATTGTTAAAAGAAAAATTTCCATTTACTCCCCTTCTTCCCGGCCCTCCCGCTCCCCCACTACCCCACCGCCCTCCCCCTGCTTCCTTAAGATGGGGTAGGATACCCTGCCCTATGGGAAGCCCAAGGCCCTCCCCCCTCCATCTCGGTCTAAGAAAATGTGCATCCATATAGAATAAGTTCCCAAATAGCCAATACATGCAGAAGAGATAGGTCCCAGTGCCATTATCACTTAGTGAAGATCTTCTCCCATTCAGTACGATGCCTTTTTGTCTTACTGACTGTAAGCTGTTTTTTAGATGCAACAGAAGGATGGGTCCTGTTTTTAAATCCATTCTGTTATTCTGTGTCTCTTTTTTTTTCTTTTCCCCCCAAGACAGAGTTTCTCTGTTTAGCTTTGGAGCCTGTCCTGGAACTCACATTGTAGACCAGACTTGCCTCAAACTCACAGAGATCCACCTGCCTCTGCCTCCCGAGTTCTGGGATTAAAGATGTGCATCACCACCACCTGTGTATTCTGTGTCGTTTTAATTGGGGAATTGAGAACACTGATGTTGAAAGATATTAGTGAACTATGTTTGTTGATTCCTGTTATTTTGTTGTTGTGGGGTGTGTGTGTGTGTTTGTGTGTTTCCCTCTTTTGATTTTTCTGGTCTGGAATTATTTATTCCTTGTGTTTTCTTTGGTGTGTTTACATATTTAGGTTGGAATTTCTCTTCTACCAGTTTCTGTAGGGCTGGAATTATAGATAAATACTGCTAAATTTGTTTTTTCATGGAATGTCTTTATTTTCTTTTTATATTGTGAGTGAATGTTGTGCTGAGTATAGTAGTTGGGCCTGGCATCTTTGATCTCATAGAGTCGGTAGAACATCTGTCCAGGCTCTTCTAGCTTCCATTGAGAAGTCAGGTGTTAATCTAATAGGTCTGCCTTTATATATTACTTGGTCTTTTTCCCTTGCAGTTTTTAATATTCTTTCTTTTTTCTGTACACTTAGTGTTTTATTATTAAGTGTAGAGGGGAATTTCTTTTCTAGTCTAATCTATTTGGTGTTCTATATGCGTCTTGTACCTTGGTAGTCATTTGTTTCTTTAGGGAAATTTACTTCTATGATTTTGTTGAAAATATTTTCTGTGCCTTTATCCTGGCTTTCTTCACCTTCCTTTATTCCTATTATTCTTAGGTTTGGTCTTTTTATAGTGTCCTAGATTTCCTGGATGTTTTGTGCCAGGAGTTTTTTAGATTTAACTTTTTATTTGAGCTGTTCATTTCTTCTACTGTGTCTTTAATGCCTAACATTCTTTCTTCTATCATATTCTGTTGGTGAGCCTTGCTTCTGAAGTTCATGTTTGAGTTCCTAAATCTTTCATTCTAGAATTACCTCAGTTTGGGTTTCCTTTGTTGACTCTGTTTCCACTTCCTTTTACTGTTTGTATTTTTATAGATTTCTTTAAACATTTACTCATTTCCTCTTAAGATTCTCTGTCATATTTATAAAGGCTGTTGTACTGTCTTTGTCTTGTGCTTCAGCTTTATCATAATATTTGGGGCCTACTGTGGTAGAGTTACTGGGCTCTAGTGGAGACACATTGTCCTGGCTGCTACTGATTTTGTTTTTATCTGGCATCTGGGCACCTGGGTTGGGAAGGTAATTCTAGGTGCTGATAATATTTTCTTGTCTTTGTTCGTTGGATGTTTTGTTCCTTGGTTCTTAGGAGAATGTGATGGCTATTTATTGCCTGTTAGGGAATTTTTTTGGCATTCAGATAGGTGTGGATACTGAGGGTTCTGGGAAAAATGTGTTTCTACGTGTTGGGAGCTGATACTGAGGAATAGGGAGGGATAAACTGTGGGGCAAGGGAATGAGGGACCCCACAATTGCTTGTAACTCTCTTTCCAGGGAATTCAACACCCTCTTCTGGATTCTACAGGTACCAGCTCTCACACTTTCATGCACACACACACGATAAAAAATTAATTAATTAGAAAGAAAATGGGAGAAGGCTGGGCTTGGTGGCACATGCTTATAATTCCAGCACTTGGGAAGTGGAGGACAAAGGAGAAGGCAGATGGCTGGTGAGATGAATGTAAATAATTCTGTTCGCTTCTGTTGTGTGAGTTCCAAGATCAATCTCAGGTGGTCAGGCTTGATGGTAGGCATCCTTGCTCAGCCCCTGTATTTGTTTATAGAAAAATTTTTTTTTGTATTTTATCTTCTTTGTCTATAAGGCTTTCATAGTAAGTTCTTTGTGATGGTGAAGTAAACCATTGTATAGATAAACTACAACATGTAATACTTTAAAAACTGACTTTTCAGATTGTGCATATTCATTAGTCTTTGTCTGTTTTGTTGATTTTTTTGTTTTCTTTCCTACTCCCTAATTCAATTTCTGCTCAATTCTCTGCATTTTCTGTTTGGTGGGAGGTATTTATTCCTCTCACTCTATTGACTGACCCACTTAATCTTTAGTATTTTGCCCTTCTTTCGGAACTAGATTTCTTTGTTTTCTGTTGCTCTTGAACCTATTTTTAGTTGCCTCATTGGCATGTCAAATGAACATATTTAAAAGTAAATTTGACATCTTTGGTCTCTTTATTTCATTGACTCCATTTTTCTTGAGCAGTTTTTACCTCTTCTTTTGTGTGCCCTAGGAAGCTATCATTTCTAGGAGGTTCGTTGTTTTGTTGTCATTTTGTTTTGTTATTTTTTGTCAATGTATTCGTCAAAATTATCAACATATAGAAAACCTGAAAAATTCCTGTAAGCACATATATGTGTGTCAGTGAGGTTTTAGAAATAATGTGTTACTTTGTAGCCTAGGCATGTTTCAGACCTCTGTAGTCATCCTGCCACTCCCCTATACTCTAGGATTAAAGGTGTGGGCTTTTGTTTATAACCTCCTCTCTTCTACTCTTCTGATACATCCTAACACCAGTAGTCTCCAAGATGTTGGCATTAAAACTATCTAATGGTATTCTAGAAGAAAACATTGAAACTTATTTTCATAGCATTGTTGAAAGTAAAAATATTTATATAAAATAAACTTCACTATTTTGTGTACTGTTTTGCTAATAGTACTCTTACTCATTCCATATATTGAAATTGTCACATACATTATCTAGAACATGTCGACCATGACATCATTCCAGGTCACTGAAGTTCTACAGTTTACTTCTGCCCATTTGAACCTATAATTTGTAGCTTTTAAAGTAACCCACACAAAATGGAATGTTGCTTTAAGAGAGTTAAGTAGAAGTACTGCTGATTGAAGATAATACAAACATCTACGCCCAAGCTGATAATAAAATAAGTAAATAGAAGTTGAGCTGCCATTCTCAGATACCTCATATGAGGTGTTTTCGGGGACATTAAGGTACTAACAATTATGTAGTCTTCTCATTTTTAAACATCTGGTTTTACATATGCTTTATTAAATACATATTAAATATGTGTGTATGTATACAGCTTATATATATAAATATAAAATCAGTGTGTGTATATGGTAAATATGTGTCTTGAAGGATTTATATTCAAATTTTTTTACTGAGTAGCCTATGCAACCAAAGTCCTTTGAGACATTGCCTTATACTATTAAACTATTCTTTCTGAAATATAACTACCTATCTCTTGCTTCCTATTGTTCACTAAATAAAACTCAGACTATTTGTTAAGAGTATTGAGGTTTTTTTTTTTTTTTTAATTTTAGCAATTGAACCATGTCCTTCAAACTGTTTTCATGGCTCATCTGATATACTTTTGTGTTCTTTGTCACATGCCCATTTCTTTTGCCAGAAACCTGGCAAATAATACCTAGTATTATTCTAAGCACAAATCTAAAGTGTTTCTCAGGGACCCCTCTGTCCTCTTTTATATTTGAATTAGATGCTGTTTTTCTGTATTCTAGTGGTAGACTATGACTTGTCTGTACTCATAAGCTGGTTGTGTTGTATTATAACTAGATACCAGTCCTCAAGAGCAAGGGTATTGTCCTAGTTACCTGTATATCCCTTAATCATAAACTTAAATGTTTAGAAGAAAAGAAAGAAGTAGCGTGTCTTAGTTAAGGTTTTTATTGCTGTGAAGAGATACCATGACCACAGCAACTCTTATAAAGGACAACATTTAATTTAAGGGGCTTGCTTATAGTTTCAGAGATTTAGTCCATTATCATCATGGTAGGGAGCATGGTGGCAGGCAGGCAGACATGGTGCTGGAGCTGAGAGTCCTTACATCTTGATAGGCAGGCTACAGGAAGTCGACTGACACAATATTCTGATTATAGGAAACCACACTTCCTCCAAAAAAGCAATACCTTCCTATACTGCCACTCCCTATGAGATTATGGAGGCCAATGCATTCAGACTGTCACATCCCACTCCCTGGCCCCCATAACTTTGTAACAATGTTGTAATGCAAAATTCATTTAGTCCAACTTCAAAGTTCTCTTTAGTCTATCACAGTCTTAATAGTATTTTAAAGTCCAAAGTTCAAAGTCTCTTTTGAGATTCATGCAATCTCTTAACTGTAATCACCTGTAAAATCAAAATAAAAAAGCAAACCATATACTTTCAACATCAACAACATAGGATATACATTACCATTCCAAAGTGTAGAGAGAGAGCAAAGTGAGGAAATACTGGACCAAAGCAAGATCAAAACCAATTGGACAAACTCCAAACTCTGAATTTCCATGTCGTCGACATGTTCTTCAGATCTCCAATGCCATTCAGGTTTGTTGACATGCTTTATTCTCTTGGGCGTGTTCCACTCCCTGTTAGCAGCTCTCATGGGCAGGTATCCCATGACTCTAGCATCTCTAACATCTTGGGTTCTCCAGTGCAATCCGGGATTCAACTTCACAGCTTTACATCATGGTCTCTCTACTAGACCTCCATTCAGTGAACACCATGAAACATGTTTGGCTTCCATGGCTTCATTCCTTAACTCCTTTCTCTTATCCTTAACTCTAAAACCAGAACCACATGGCCAAAGCTGCTAAGTTCTGCTGCTTGCTGGGGCTAGAACATGGTTCCTTAGTTCAAATAATCTTCACCACCTTTCTGTCATTTACTGCCTAAGCTTGGTTGTCCTGAAATTTGCTCTGTAGACCACGCTGGCCTGAAACTCAAGTCCACCAGCCTCTGCCTTCTGAGTAAAGGAATGAAAGACATGCCCTACCACACTGACTCTAAGCTCTTCTTTAGATCCTTTTCACAAGTTGGAAATTTAACTGGGTGGGATCTTGCTATGAGGTCACCACTTCCTATATTCCATTTCTTAATCTATTTATCTCCTTGAACACAAGATGTAGCTCCATTCCATTCACTAGTGCTCCTTTTCTCCTCAAAATTTACATTTTGTAATTTACTCAGCTTGCTCATTTTCATTGTAAATCATTAAAAGCATGAGCACTAGTAACCACACAACAGAGTCTATACTAGGCTGTTTTGAGATTTCTTCCATCAACAGAATTAGTCTAAAACACTTCACTTTAGCCTCAGGCAGACTCTTTGGACAAGGGCAAAAGGCAGCCACTTTTTTTCACAAGGTCTCTAGGCAACATACTAAAATTCTTCTCTGAGACCTCAAGACAGGTTTCAAACAAGGCCAGCACATTCCAACAAAGCCATACCTTCTAATAGTGCCACTCCCTATGAAATTAAGGGGCTAGTACATTCAAACTGCCACAGAAGTGGAAAGTTCCAGACTAGAGGAGGCAGGAAGAGAAGCTGTGATATCTTTCAGATTAATTTGATGACCCACCCCAGTTCATCGAATCACACACAGCACCACTGTCCTCTATGCTCCTTTTAGTATGAACCATTAAGCTTATAGCATTCCACTACTTTCCATATCCAAAGTACCAAAGTCCAAATTCCTCCAAACAAGCACATGGTCATGCTTGTGACAGCAATACTCCAGTTCCTGGCGCCAAGTTTAAGGTTTTCATTACTGTGAAGAGACACATGACCATGGCAACTCTTATAACGAAAGCATTTAATTGGGGTGACTTCCTTACAGTTTCAGAGGTTCAGTCCATTATCATTTCAGGGAGCATGACAGTAGCAGGTATATGTGGTTCTGGTGCTGATATTGTTACATCTTGCAGGCAACAGGAAGTCTACTGACACATTAGACAGTATTCTGAGCATAGGAAACCTCAATGCCAGACTCCACAGTGACACACTTCCTCCAACCAAACCATACCCACTCTAACAAAGCCACTCCCTATGAATCCTGTATATTCAAACTGCCACAGAGGGGGAAAGGTCCCAGGCTAGAGGAGTCAGAGAAGGGAAAGAAGCTGTGATGTCTTTCAGATTAACTTGATGATTCTCATAAACATTATGTTTTTTCTTTAAATTCTATAATGTTTTGCAGAAGGAATAAAGAGTTGTCTTCATCTATTAGTTTACAGTCACAATAAAACTAAGATACAAACTAGAGACATGAGGTCAGATGTGGGCTAGCCAGTGAGTATGGAACCCTACATCTATATGGATGCTCTCTATTTTACTTCTATAGGAAGCAGCATTAAGCACCCGTACTCTCTCCCCTGAGGCAGGCATAGTAGAGGACAGACTAGAATGTTTCTCAGCATGCAGATAGCATCTGAAACAGGAGTTCCTAGAGTCTCAGGCATATTGAGTGTATTCTATAAAGCTCACTACTCAGGTAAGATACTTTTTACTTTGTGGGCTCAAAGAAATAGAAAATGTTTCTTTCATGCTTCTCTATGGAATTTGAGGGATTCCGATTATTTCTTTTGTCACAATATATTATTTATAGTGTCCTCTTTAGCTCTCAAAAGTAGACATATGGGTCACCCAAATAGCTCAGCAGGTAAAGATGACTTGCTGCCAAATCTGACTACTGCTTTCATTCCCCAATCTACATGGTAAGAGGAGAGAACTAGCTGCTGAAAGTTGTGCTCTAACCTCTACATGAGCACTGTGGTACATGTTCACACATAGATACACATAAACAAACAAACCAAGGCGGTTCATCAAATATACATTTCTTCCAAGAATATTTAAACACCTTCAGTAGAAGGGTTACAGCTAGATATACATTCCAATATTGCCTGCATAGAATCTGGTGGGGAAGTCTGATTGGACTCTTGAGTCTCTTTTATGCCCAGCAACTTTTACCACTTTGTGTCTTTGTCTCCCTTCACAAGAAGGAGTAGACCTGCGGTTGACTTTTTTCACTATAGTCTATATCTGACTCTCTCTATATCTCTATATCATATATATATATATATATAGTCATATATATGAAGAGGATAGATCTATATCTTCATCATGCTTTATATAGGGTAGATGTTAAAAGAAAATAATATTTTGAATGTAGGACTGTATAGTGTAAGATACTGTTTGCCATCCACTGATCATTTAAGATCTTCTAGGCAAACTTCACCAATTCTAAAACTTATCCTTTCTTTCCCAGTGTTCTGAAATTTGAACGCAGCTATGTCTCCACACTATCTGATGATTTAACTGATGAATATATTTATCTTCCATTCAAATAAAATAATTAGTGTTTTGGCTTAAGTAATTATCTTAGAAAATACAACATCAGGATTCTATTCTACTCTCAAACCACCCATTTCTTATATGTTGAAAGAACAATTAAGAATAAATTTTTACTAACGCCATCTTATAAATATATTGAATGTTGAATCATTTTGGAGCTTAGAGAGTGATAATAGAAAATTACCAGCTGAATAGACCAAAACCATGAAAAAGCAGTTGTAATTCATATAGTTAAATAAGAAAAATTCATTTTGAAAGAGAGAAAGGGGAAAGGATAAATTCATGGGCATTGGAACCATCCAGCTGCGTAATATACCAAAATTAGTTTTGCTTTTTTGAGTCAACTGTTTGGTGGGAATACATCTATTTCTAACAGAGGAAAAGATAGTGAGGTTAGTTAGGTCTTTCTTTCCCATTCCCCAAATAAACATATTTCTCTTGCCTTGACCCTACATCTTCTACACAGTTCTTACACTATCTTTTCCACAAGTTTTTCTTTCTTTTTTGGTTATCTCTTGTTAAAGATTCTACTTCTATTTTAAAATTATAGTGATTGTAATAGTCTTGCATTTAGCACCTCCCCCAACTCCACCTTTTCAAAAAAAACTGCTTCCCTCCTCAACAGGGTTTTTCTGTATGTATCTCGGCTGGTCTTGGAACTCATTTTGTAGACCAGGCTGGCCTCAACTTGGAGATCCAACTGCCTCTGCCTCCCAAGAGCTGGGATTAAAGTTATGTGCCACCACTACTTGGCTCTTTTTTTCCTTTTTTGAAGCAAGGTCTCACTGTGTAGCTCTGGCTGGCCTGTAACTAACTCTCTGTGTAGATCAGGCTGGCTTCAGGCTAACAAAGATCTGCTTGCATTTACCTCCTGAGTGCTTTGGTTAATGGCATATGCACTAATCAGTCTAGAACTGCTTTTCTTAAAATTACCAACAACCCGATTGTCTAGCTTGATAGCTTCTTGACAACTCTTCCTCACTGCTTCACACAGCTTTGTGCTGGTCATGGCTTCTGTCATTGACTCTTTCCCATGGACTGTAATTTATCCTTCCACTTTCTACTCTGTCAGTGTTCCTTAGACTGTTTATCTTTCACATTTCTCTTTTCACAGTTTAAGCAGTCTTATCCATTGCCATGGCTATTCCCATGGTGTCTACCAAATGCTTATCTTTCTATCTTTATCTGTTAAATCTAGGTCCATACTGCCAGAAGCTTCATAGATACTTCTATCAGGATGTGTTCAGACTACATATATGGAATGCCTTTCCTTCTTGCCTTTAACAAATGATAATCCTCTCTTTTGAGTCAAAAACTGATTATTCTAAGCTTTTCCCTCACTGTTTCCTTTTTGTTACAGTTGAGTACTAAGTTCTAGTATTACAGCTTTTATAAACTTAACCTTTTTTTTAAGTGTCTACTTGTGCTAGACACAGTGTCAAGGCTTTTTAAATGCTTCTTCTGTCTCCTAAGTTCTTCTAAATCTTAATTATATATTTTTAGTTCCTGTAACAGTTTTTCATATTAGTTATTAGTAAGTACTTGATAATGTGTTGTAGTAATTAATCTTTGTTTTCAAAGATTATAAAAATTGGTTGAATTTGACTTGAGTACTTCTGTGAGGATTGTTTTCAGAAAGGTTTAGCTGCAGAGGGAAGTTCACCTAGGATATGAATAGCATCATCAATTGGGGAATCCAGGCTGAATAAAAAGGAGAAAGTGAGTTGAACTCTGGCTCCTGACTGTCAGACCAGCTGCTTCACATTTCTGCTGCCATGCCTTCCCCATGATGATGGCCTATGCCCTGGAATTATGAGCCTAAACTAACTCTTCCTTCCGAAAGTTGCTTTATTAGGTATTTTGTCACAGAAACAAGGTATTATACGTTCATCATTTTTATGCCAGGAGAACTAGAAACTGAGGAAATCACCTTGACCTCCTTTCCCACTCTTTTCTCCCCTGATCTCTATAGTAATTATCGATTCTATCCCTCTGACTTCCTTATCTCTGTAACATGGCCATTCTCTTCGCTCCTACTACCATTGCCTTAGATCTAGCCTTCATGATTTATTGCCTAGTCTATTCATGGTTTTATTTGCTGTTATATCACTCCATTCTATTTGTTTTTTCCTGTTACTGATGGCTGATAATCTCATACAAATATAAATTCAATCATACTTAATCATTCTTATTATAATCAAAGTAAAGATCAAAAGCCTGGGTGGTGGCTAAGTTGGTGGGAATTCTTGTTGTGCAATAAAGATGACTTGAGCATGAATTTCCAACATCCATATACAAGACAGGCATAGCCATGTGTCACTGTCACCTTGTAGATCAGAGACTGATGGATCCCTGGGTGCTCCCTGGCTAACCTGCCTACTTGAAATGATGAGCTTTGTTCAGTGAGATACCTTTTTTCAAAAACTGAGGTAAAAGGCCAGTGAGATAGCTTAGCTATCCTGTCTGACCACTTGAGTTCAATTCCTATCACTCACATGGTAGGTGGATAGAACCATTTCCTGAAAGTTGTCTTTTGACCATCACACATATTCCTTGGCATGTGTGTGCACGGCATACACTTATGCACACACATACACACATATATACGTGTACACACACACACACACACACAAAATAAATGCAATTGAAAAATAAGGGGGAGGGCTCTAGAGAAAAATACCTAATGTCTTTCTTTGCCCTCTGTACTCATATGAACAATGCACATACATCACATGTACTTCACACAAAAGGAAAGATAACATTTCTTAATATGGCACACTGGGATTCTTTTAATTGGCACTTACTGTTAAGACTCATCTCTCTTTGTATATAACTTCTCCTCTGTTCTGCCAGATATCTGTGATTACTGAAAAGACAAGGCCTTTTTTGGTCTACATTTTATTTTATTTAGCAAAGGAAATATTAAGTAAAAATGTACTACAGAGACATAACAATTAGACCTAAGAATAAGATACATCTTGTGTTTATTTCTATGTGAAGGTGATCTGGCTGCAAAGTCTGTCACCCCATTGATAGCCAAGGTTGACCCAACTGATCTGGCTGGCTAGGCCAGTGTCCCCTTCCTCCTTCACCATTCCATATGCGACCTTCCTGAAAATGCGCACTAGGTCAAAGAGGACAATCTTCCCCGAATAGAGGAGGACCGGTCTTTGGTCAAGGATAATCCTCCCCTGCTAGGACTTCCAAACAAGATTTTAATATTAATTATAATCTATTTATATTTTATAACTTAATTGTAATTAAGTTGGTCCTTTCAGATGCTCTGCTGAAGTTAATATAAGGAAAAGTAAGTCCTTCCTTAGGTTTTAAACTTACCTGGATTGTGCACTTGAAATGACAGAAGTCTAAGACTGGGTTCTTCTTTAAGATGTAGTTCAGAATGTGTGTGTGTGTGTGTGCCTGCGTGTGTCTGTGTATGTATATATGTATATATATATAAAATAAGTGATGATCTGTAAAAGTAAAAAACATAGTAAGATGCTGCTGTTTGGATTGAACTTATGGGAACTTATGCTTCACATCAACTTTATCAAGCATTGTAAAAGAAATATTATAATTTCTTTTTTATTTATATAATTTATTATATTTTATTATTATAATTTATATTATTATATAATTTATAATAATTTTTATAATAACTTGTATTTTTATTTTATTCTGATGTGTGTGTGTGTGTGTGTTTGTGTAGGTGTTTTCATACAATGCCCAAGGGGAGGCATTGGTTCTCAGGAACAAGAGTTGCAGGCAGTAAGTAGTGAGCTGAGAATGAATGGATCTGAAGTTGTTAACCTGAGTTACTTAACCTCTCGACCTTCTTTTTGTCGGGGACCATCGCCCCAACACAGAAACTGGTGCTTTGCCCTAAGTGTATTCTTGGAGGCGCGAGGAAGAAATCAGACTCTTTACACCATCTTTGTTCAAAGGCAGCTCAGGACTCCTTTTCCTTACAGCATGACCTGCATTTATTCTCCCTCAAGCTCTGAATGCTCTCCCAACCTGAATCGCTCCTCCACCCTCAGGAATTCTCTATTCACATTCTTTTTCTGGGGACACCACACCTCTGAGCCACACCTGCATACCTCACCAGCTTTGGAGCCAGCAACTTCTTCCTGGGCAATCTACAAGTCAAAGAAGGCTGAAGCCAAGCCTTTCACCTTTTGTCTTTCTAAATTGCTAGCTTTCCAGCTACCAAGCTGTATTCAAGCCATGGCCGTCGCCAGGCTGGCTGATATTAGAGCCCAGCACCCTAATAACTATTAATTTTATGCCTTGTGTTCAGATAACATTTTTACTTTAATGTTATTTTTTCATGAGTTAACTTTTGTGTGTGTGTTTTTGGTTTTTTTTTTTTTTAGACAGATAGCCTCCCCTGGCCTAGAACCCACTATGTAGATCAGGCTGGCCTCAAACTTCAAAAATCCACTTGATTCTGCCTCCTGAGTGCTGGAATTAAAGGCTTGCATCACCACACCCAGCAAAGGTCAACTTGTGTTTTAGTGTCTTAATTACCTGCTGAGATACACTTGGCTAATGAAAAAGCTACTCAAACTAAAACTGTTTTGTTCTCTGAGAAGTGACCCCTCAGCTTTCTAAATCTCAAGCATTAATTTAATAAAGTAAATTCACTCACTGATTAATTTTGTTCTTTATTTACAGAGCTTCCTTATGGCTGGGAGAAAATAGAAGACCCTCAGTATGGAACATACTATGTTGAGTAAGTTTGTTATTTGAGTTAATAATTTCCCAAATGTTTTCTTTTTCTGTACAGCCCTAGGGAATACTAAATATGACATCTTATGTTTTTATGGCCTGATTTTCTGGTTATTTTAATTAGAAGAAAAGGAGCACTTTCTGTGCTGTCTTTGAGGTTTCTAGAAGTTAGCTTTGGGTTCCTCAATACACAGCATGAAAGGGGAGGCCAGAGTGGAGGCATATGCCTGCACTCCCAGTACTCGAGAGGTGAGGATGCAGAGTATTTGAGTTTGCAATACTTAGCAATATAAAAAACCCATTTCTAAGGAAAGAAGATAAAGGAAGGCGGAACAAGGAAGGGTAAGGAGGTGACGATTGTAAAAGAAGTAGGAAATGGACTAGTGGCTAGAGAAACTGTCCTTGCTACTGCATTCTTTAAAGAGGACGGCAGTACACGGACACTGGGTGACTGAACTCCTGCGGTCTCTTCCATCATTACTAGTGTGTACTTCCAAAAGGCATTAAGGTCATTTGGATTAAAGTAATCCAAAATTTAGAGGTATATAATTACAGGTGTGTTCTCTTTTAAAGAGATCTAGAGACTGTAGTATTTTTCAAGGAGTGAAGCCTGCTTCTAATGCAGCTGTATAAACAGATAGGAACACCACACAGTTGCTGTTAGTGACCACTTTCACTTCTGCGCTTTCTTTCCTTTTATCAGGATTGCTTCACTGTTCAGACTACTGGGGGCTACAGAGAGGATTTTAACTTTAGGTGTTGATGCCAGGAAAATGTTGATGCCAGAAACCTCAATATTATCTGGAAATTTAGAGGCATGGAGGTCCTCTGTTTTCTCCTAGCCATAAAGAAGCTCTATAAATAAAGAAAAGAAATAATCATCAGTGAGTGAATTTAGCTTATTAAACTAATACTTTAGAGTTAGAAAGCTGAAGGTTCATTTTTCAGAGAACAAACACAATTTAAGTTTGATCGACTTCTTCATTAGCCAAGTGTATCTCAGCAGGTAATTAGGATACAAGAATAAACGCTGACATTAGCTGCCTTATTTGCAAAAGCAAAATGATACTATTACCAGGAAAAACAAGATGTTAAAGAATATTCTAATTTTGCTGGGTGCTATTAGATCCCAGAGGATCTCTGTGAGTTTGACACCAGTCTGGTCTATAAAGGAAGTTCCAGGACAACCAAATTGTTACATAGAGAAACCCTAACTCAAAAAAAAAAACTTCTATTTTATGATTAATTTTCAATACTAGTTGTTATAAATCAATGCCATTTTCTAATAGTTATCCCTAAAGTAAATATCTTTGACCCCCACTGTGGTCTTTAGTATGTAGGTTCTTCTTGCATCTCTGTGGTTAGAGAGATGGTTAGAGTGACTTCTTAAAAGCAAGTGTGTGTCCTGAGGAAGCAACTTAGTCTTCACTCGGTGTGTAACTTGCATGTCCAATGTTTTGCTTCCTTTGACGAGCTTTACTAATTTTCTTTCTATTGTGTTATCTAATATATTGCTGATAATGATGTAATGTGATATGCAAAGTACTCATCGGCTCTTTTGATATTTTTAATTTCCCTAAGGCATGAGTAGTTGAAGGAAGAAGCAATGTCTTTTTGTTGATCTTTTTCAAGTCAAAGGCAGATTTGGAGGACAACTGAAAGGGGTTTATACAGTGTTTTTCTTCCCCTTGTACTTTAGTCTGTTTAAATTATTCAAATATTATTTGCCAATGATGCTGTTGAACATTTTTGAGATAATGACTCTTATTATTACTCATTACAAGTGAATGTGAATACATGATCAAGAGGTGAAAGTCATTTGCCTGTTATAAAATCTTTAACTGAATGATCTGGTTCCTCTCAAGCGAAGACACAATAGTGAAGCAGCTTTAGGTCCACTCCAAGTACTCATGGAGGTGTGTGAAACACCTGAGATAGAAGTAACATCAACACCACGATTATATTCGATCGACTCAGAACAAGCTCATTTACAGAATATAATTTATTAGATTAAGAAGAACAGTCTGTACTCAAGATGTACATTATAAAATGTGGCTTGAGTCCCAGATTTACTGGGTCTGAGTTTCAACTCTAGTAGTCTGCAGTGAGCTGACTGGTGAGATGGAGAGCTGTTACTTGAATGGCTGTTCTTTGGCTCTCTTAGTTTGTCAGACCAGATTGCACCATGATTGCTTTTGGCAGGACTCTTGCAGTAGTAACACTAACTACAATGGCAGTTTTTCAGGGATTTTTGTTGTTGTTATAGTTATTTTAAAAGATGAGATTCTGAAATGGATCTTTTTTTTTTTTTAAAAAAAGTTCTAAAATTTAATAGTAGGCCTTCTATAGAAATACTTAATTGTAAAAATGGGGGATGGGCTTGCCACAACATGCTTAAGTGGTTACATGGGAGATCATTCTTTCCTTCCACAGTGTCAGTTCTAGGAATCAGTGGCGAATATTAATAGTCTCACACTTAGGAAGTTCTTTGCTTAGAGAGTGTTCTTACTCCATGGCTAGACAAATAAATCTATTCATCTTAATATGTGCTTAGAAATACCAAAGTGAACAACCCTTCACCAGCTGCAGCACTTGGGAGAACAGGCTATTTGCCTGGGCAGCGTAGTACAGTTGACCCTGTAGACAGGGGTGAAGGTGAGACAGCTCTGAGGGCATGAGATGGACAGTGGAGTGATGGTAGGAGTGAGGAGAGGTGCCCTCACCCACAGCCCTTACCAGGTGTAGCACTCAAGAAAGTGGGCCCTGCATCTTGCCTGGGCAGCACAGCAGAGCAGATGAACTGGCCCAAGAACATGAAGTGGGAGTTCTGCCTCGTTCCTCATCATGGGCAGGGTAGAGATACCCACCTCTGCCTGTGGTGAGTGGGAGAGCTGGCTCCAAGGTCGTAAGAGTAGGAGAGGTATCCTTGCCCCTCACGAGCTACAGCACTTGAGAGAGTGGCCCCTACACCTCCCCTGGGCAACACAGTAGAGCTGGTCCTGATGGTCCAGAGATGGAAGAGCAACCCCAACAATGTGAAAGCAGAACTGGCCCTGCCCCTTGCTCATTGCTACAAGGGATGAAAGAGTCAGGACAGTGCAAGAGATCTCACCCTGGTAGTGAGAACAGAGGGGAGCTGGCAGAATGACCATCCCTGCAACTACCCAGGCCCAGATCCAGGGTTATGAGTTGCCATCCTGACATCAACCTGATCTATGATCTATGGGAGTACATAAAGAGGCCCATCCTGTGGTCCCAAAGCTGCAGGATCTCCACAACACAGAGCAACAACAGGATATCCAAGAGAAGTCCTAGTGAGGGCCCAGAATCCATCCAAAACCAGAGACCTCGAGCCAGACCAATGACTACTTGCAGTGAACACTTGCATCAAAGATAAATGGACAAAAGGTTTACTGCATGACTCATTTTGTCACACTACAGCTTGTTTAGGGGGGTTGCAAGGACAGAGGGTGGATATGAAGGGACAGAGAAATGATTGGGATCTAGACGCATGATGTAAAAGAAACAAACATAAAAAGAAAGTTTTAAAAAAAAAGTCAAGAGTAGTTTCACTGATGTGTTTTATAAGGAGGGTAGCATTTAATATGGTCTAATGTAGTAGATGCAATTGATTACTCCACTAAATCTTATATTCTTTTATCTAAAAATTTTCAGAAAAAGGATCTTATTCATTTACATGTCTCTACTTTCTTCTTTCACATATCACAAAGTGTAGAAATATAAATCACTAATTGTTTTCCTCTAAAACCATTGTGGCAAAATGAGTCGTTCTTGCTAATGATATAAAAGGCACATAGAGTTCATCTCTAAACAGGATTCTTTCTAAGTGCTAATTTTAAGGGTATTTTTCCTAAGAATGCCAAGATTTTCATTTTTATATGCTGAAAGTTAAGAAGCACTAGAGGTAGGCTGGAGAGATGACTGATTAGTTGCAAGCATGTACTGCTTTTCTAGAGGACCCCAGTAGCTCACACCTGCCCATAAGGCTAGCTCCGTGGATCGAGTGCTCTCTTCTGGCCTCTAAGGGCACACACATGGCACACACCAGACAAATAAAATAAAAGTAAATGTTTTTTAAAAGACACCGTAGAAGCCCAAAGGACAAAGAAAACTAACATCCCTTGCTGTAATAGTTACTTGTTTTATTGTTTCTGTTTGTTTTTTCTTTTCCTTCACCATTAATAGCAAGGTAACAAAGGAAACATTATTTGCCTCCCTTTTTATATGTATATTGTATGATTAAGCCTGGAATTCTCATGGTTTGATGTTTAATTGTTGGTGTTTGGTAATTTCCTTTCTTACTGAAGCATATTTTTAGTGGAAAACATATTTGGCTGAAATATCTTTGCGCTGTGACATGATAGAATATGTTCAAATGGCTTCTAAATTGGACCTCATCATGGTTTTAAACACCATTTCTAGTTTTTATTCTTTTGTCACATCTACATTCTTAAATAACTGCCATTTAAGTGGCTTGCCAGAATATCAGTGCTACAATTCTTGTGTAACAAGTGGAAGGTTGTCTTTCTCCTGCTTTCCTCCAGAGTTCCTAGCTTTCCAAGAGTCAACTGTGAATGTACTCAGTCACAAAGTCCCACTAAATTTATGTTACATTTATTTAACTAATTTTTATGTAATTATGAAAAATTGAAGCATAAAAAACAGAATTGTTCTGTAACAATATTAATAGAAAAGTGATAAAGGAGTATGGGATTTTCTAGAGCAGTGGTTCTCAACCCGGAGCTTTAACAACCCTTTGCACAGGGGTCATTCATCAGATGTCCTGCATATCATATTTACATTATAATCCACAACAGTGGAAAAACTACAGTTATGAAGTAGCAAAGAAAATAATGTTAAGGTTGGAGGGGTCACCAGAGCATGAGGAACTGTACTAAATGGTCATAGGATTAGGAAGATTGAGAACCACTGCTCTAGGGGCTTCACACTATGATATTTTCAGGAGTAATTTGATAGTTTGATTTATTTTAGAGAAATGTACAGATTCTACTGTGTTAATTGCCTTAAAAAATGTCTGACAAGGTACCAGTTTTTCTGACTGCCACAGAAAGAGAACTTCTGCTGTAGTGTTATAAACTGTTGTTGTTTCCATTGCTGGGTTTGTGGAGATGTACTAGCATAAGTCAAGTCACTCCCTGGGCCTCCCACTATCTCTCTCAGCCTTTCTATGCCCCATTTCCTCAAGATACTACTCGTTAACCTCTGTGATGGAATAGAATCATGTTTTGCTTAGGAAAATAAATAGAACTCTTTCATCTAAACTTGAACTGTATATTTCTTTATATTTTACAGTCACCTCAACCAGAAAACTCAGTTTGAAAATCCAGTGGAAGAAGCCAAAAGAAAAAAGCAGATAGGACAGGCTGAAATTCATTCTGCCAAACCAGGTAGAACTTCTTATTTGGTCATTGTAATAAAACATGAACTATACATGATGAGTTAATGAAAGTGAATTTGAACTTTTTATTGCTGAACCTTTGAAACTCAACAGAGAAATTTTTGCCTCTATAAAAGATGTGAATCATCTTTTTTACAAAATCATGTGAACATTGTGAGAATACTGAGATGTTTGTCATAATTAAATAAAAAATATAAAATTGTGTAAGTTTGAGGTTGAGTTTTAAAGATTAGGGTTTTTTTTTTTGGCTCAGTTTTAGCCCCTTTAGTTCATTATAGCTTCTGAATTAACTACTTCAGTCCAATATACAGATTTATTCTTCAAGATTCTCCACTAACTATTATTACCAGTACTAAGTAAATCTACCAGAGTATTTCTCTGTGTCATTGGCTGCCTGTAGAGTAACATACCAAGTAACATATGGTTTTAATGCACCTAGTCATGGTTTTTTTGTTTGTTTGTTTTTGAAAAGCTATTCAGGAAGTTCTTGGGTGTTTCACTCACCTGTCTCCATCTTTTCTTCCATGTATCATTATAACCAAGTTTTCTGCTTATTTTGTGGAATAAAGTATGATCCACTTCTAATATCTGTGAAAAAATACTTCTTTCTTCTAGCTACTCTTCAAAAAAATATAGGTGTCTTCCTTATATTTTGCATGTAGTTCAGTAAACATTTCTAATTTGACAGATATTTTTGAGCACTTTTCATATGTCCTATGCTTCACTAGTCACTAGATATTAAAAAATGTTTGAAATTAAGTCAATTCTTACCCCCCCCAAGAATTTCCTGGTAGATCACCGTCATAATAAGTAGTGAGAAATGTCATTTAAAATTGTGGATGAGTGTACTGGCTAAAGAGCAGGCTTAAATCTCATCATGTAACCTTGTTTAAATTCTCTAAAATCTTTATCATCCTCTGGAGATACCTTCCTCATGAAGGTTTCTCAAGACATTGAAGATGTCTCAAGAGGAAGGCACTATTATATTAAATGTGTGTGTATAATAAATTGCTTATAGTAGTATTTGCTATGTAGCAATCAGTAAATAATATTCTTAATAAATGGGTTCATCATTGTGCATGAGTATGGAATCACCTGTTATCTGATGAGGATACCTTCCAAGACCACCAGTAGATGCCTAAAGTAGTGTTTGCATTAAACCTTACGTAAACTTTTTCCTGTATATGCCATACCTCTGATAAATTTAATCTTTCAAAGAGATTTATTTTTTAATTTCATGTGTCTGAATGTTTTGCCTACATGTATGTCTGTACACCACACACATGCAGTTTCCACAGAGGTCAGAAGAGGGTGTTGGGTCCTCCACAGCTGGAGTTACAGACATTGTGAACCACCATGTAGGTGCTAAGAACCAAACCCAAGTCCTTTTCAAGAGCATAAAGTTCTCTTAACCACTGAGCCATCTCTCTAGTCCCTAACCTTTTCACTTAATGAAAATTCTTAACTTGTTCTCTTTGATATATCCAAATCACCAGCATCACTGCTCTTGAGCCTGGGAACTATTTTGTAAGTAAAATAAGGATTACTTGCATATAGGTCCTGTGAAACCACAAGAGTTGATCTGAAGCAGCTGTCAAGTGGTAATATATACAGCATAGATACCCAAATGAAAGGATGATTTGTGTACCAGGTGAAATAGAGCAAGGTGGCATAAGATTTTACCACACTTCTCAGAACAGTATGCAGTTTAAAACTAGAGTTTATTTCCGTTTAATATTTTTTTAAAGATTTATTTATTTATTTTTGTACACAATATTCTGCCTCCATATATGCTTGCAAGCCAGAAGAGGGCCCCAGATCTCATTACTGATGGTTGTGAGCCACCATGTGGTTGCTGGGAATTGAACTCAGGACCTTAAAGAAACTTTTAAAACGTGCTTTGTGCACACTTATAAACAAATGAATGTCAGAGCATACTTGTAGGTGTCAGGACACCTACCAGAGTTGTTCTTTCCTACTATGTGGGGCTCTGGGATAGAGTTTAGGTTGTCAGGGTCNTTGGAAGAGCAGGCAATGCTCTTAACCACTGAGCCATCTCTCCAGCCCCTCCGTTTAATATTTTTAGAATTTACCTGTCTGTAAATAACTGAAACTACAAAAACCAAAACTGAATGGAGGGAGGTTATGTTAGTGGAGTATGGGTAAGGGGAAATACTACAGAAAAGGCCGTGAAGCAGAGAGGGAATGGTTGTTTTCCTTTTCTAAAGTTGTCAAGAAATTCCATAAAGTAAGTACTCCCTTGTGTCCCCGCTAACAAGGGTTCAGTTTTTTAACTTAAATTCTAACTGTTCTATATCTTCAGAGTTTCTGAAATTTCCTATTCTTCAGGCAATTTTTTTTACTGTTGTTATTTTTACTTAAGATATATAAATATTTTGAAGACTTACTGTATACAGTTTATTTGATATAACTGTTTTTGTTTTCAAATCTGATTCTTATTTTGACCCAGATGTGGAAAGGTCTCACTTTACTCGGGATCCATCCCAACTTAAAGGTGTCCTTGTTCGAGCATCACTGAAAAAGAGCACAATGGGATTTGGTTTTACCATTATTGGTGGGGATAGGCCTGATGAATTCCTACAAGTGAAAAACGTGCTAAAAGATGGGCCCGCAGCTCAGGATGGGAAAATTGCACCAGGTAACAAGGTTTTCAGAATTACTGGAAGAATCTTAGTACATTAACAAAAATTATTGCAAAGGTGTAGGTGTGTGTGTGTGTGTGTGTGTGTGTGTGTGTGTGTGTGAATAAAGAGAATAAACTATGCAGTTGAAGCTTGAGATCCTTGTATTAAAATAGTTTATCCCTTAATTAAATATATTGCTAGTTTTAAGTCTGGTTGTTTTTTATAATAAGAAATGATTAAACAAAACATATTTTTATTAATGTTTGGTTTTTGTATAATTTTTAGATAATACTTTGAAAGCTTTAAAACTTAATATATGATAGTCATCTCAGAAGCTCATTTGTTTGTTTGATAATAGAGTACTTTAAAAAAATGTTTTATAGGTATATGGGTATTTTGCCTGCATGTATGTACCATGTATGTGCTTGGTGCCCAAAGAGACCAGAGGAAGGTATTAGATTGCCTGAGAGTAGAGTTACAGATTGGTGGATGCTGGAAATCAAACCTGGGTCCTCTGGAAGAGCAGCCAGTACTCTTACCACTGAGCTATTTCTCCAGCTCCCGTAGGGTACTTTTATACCTTCCTACATCTATTTATCATCTCTTTTGAAAAGTACTCCATTGAAATGGTTTAGTGATAGCAAAGAAATTCTTAATTTTAATCTACTTTCTCCCCTTCCTTGTCCTTACTTGTAGTTAGTAAAGTTCAACTACTCTTATGTATTATAGATACAAACATTACTATTTTTATAAACTTACATACATAAAGTTAGGTTGTCTTGTATTTAATTTATTCATTTTTAATTAGTATTTGTTAGATATTTTAAAATGGCTGACATTGTTTCTGAAGACCTTGGTAGAGGTTCAAGACAAATTACAGAATATTGTGTAGATTACACACTGTTTTCCAAAGAGTTTAGTGTTTCACATGCTGTTGTAATGTGAATCCACACTTGGATGACTCAGTTGTTACTGTACTTTTTTATAACAAATATTGTTTGTTACTTTTAATTAAGTTATAGAATCTCTCATATACTTTTCAATGAATTGATAGAAACTTTAAAAAAATAAAACCTCAAATAACTGAAACTTATTTTTAAAATTAATGAACTCTAAAGATCTTAATCTTAATAGGAAGAGTTTTCTTTTTAATTTTCAATTTTAATCTTTCAACATTTGTTCATGAAACACATCATATAGCATAGAAAGGTAGTTAGACAGACAGATATCCAAGGTTTCATAGTTTAGTTTCTTATTCATCTAAAACTGTTAGCTAATTTGCATTAAAACTCAATACTTCTATGAAGACTTTAGGAACTTTTCAGAGTTCTTCATTTGGAGGTAAAACGTTAAAGCTTTGTGTCTAATTTAGGTATCTATCCTCTTGGATCAGAAACAAATTCCTACAACATAACAATTTTAAAAATATTTTGTGTGTATGGGCTTTTGCCTGCATCTGTGTCTGTGTATGACACGAGTGCCTGGTGCCTGTGGAAGCCAGAAGAGGTTATCAGATCCCCTGCGAGTAGTTACAAATGGCTGTGAGCTGCCATGTTGTGCTCGGAATTGAACCTAGTCCTCTGGAAGAGCGGCCATTGCACTTAAGGACTAAGCCGTCTTTCCAGCCCCTACAAAGTAGCACTTTCAACACCATGTGCCCTGTTTTTTGAAATCTGGGCACAACAAACTAAAGTACATTTTTTGGCAGTAACCTTTTAAATAATTATATGAAATAAAAGCAAATAGATGAGATAATGAAATTTTATTTCATTTTGCTGTTGGATAACTAATTTCAGAAGTCAAGGTGGTATTTAAAAAATTGCCAACTGTTGAAATTCTGTGGAATGATTCTTCAAAGTGAGCATATTATAAAAGAGAAAGACAAAATTAAATCTTACAAGAACTAATTAATTTCACCTTTCATTATCTTAAAAATATATACACTGGTTATTTTGATTTTGTTGCTGCTGCTTTCTCTATTTGAAATCACTTATAGTAAACACAAATACTTTAGGATCTACAGAAAAGATCCTAAAGTGAAATAACACCAAGGAGAGTTATTTCATTCTGATCTTCTTCTTTTTTTTGCCTTATAATGGATTTAAGAGACATTTATGAATAGCTTGTTTATACAAGTAGCCAATAAAGTTATTTTCTTTTGTATGTGCTAAATACCTATTACACTGTACTGAGTTTTAAATAGCCACTTAGTAATGGCTCAGAAAGTATGTAACAATTGGAATAAAACTTGGAAGGTTTTTCAATGATAGACTTGAATTAGAGAAGATTATAACTCTCTGATATTAAGATAGTTAATAATTTGACTAATATTAGGAGATATCTCAGTACTTCAAAAGAAAGCACTTCCTGCTCTTTCAGAAAGCACAGGTTGCTCAGTTTCCAGTGGGTTATGACTATGTCCCCAGCTTCAGGGAACCCAGCACCCTGTCCTGTCATCTGTTGTACCTGCATACACATGACATACACTTTGACATACACACAGAAAGAGACAAACAAATGAAAATATTAAAATAAATCTTTTTGTTTGTTTTTGTTTTTTGAGTCAGGATTTCTCTATGTAATAGCCCTAGCTGCCCTAGAACTAGTTCTTGTAGACCAGACTGGACTAAAACTCATAGAGATCCACATGCCTCTGCCTCCCAAGTGTTGGGATTAAAGGTGTGCGCCACCACCGCCCAGCCTAAAAATAAATCTTAGAAGATGCAGATATGTTTCTGTAACAAAGTCATAACAGCCAATGCTTGTATTAGAAATTTCTTTTCAACATTCATAAACAATTAGAAAGCTTCAGAATTCAAATTTAGTTTCTGTTTTGTTTTTGCCTTTACCCCAGCAAAAAGATTAACTTATTTGGTGGTTTTAATGTTTTAACATGATTATATTTTATCAGGTGATGTTATTGTAGACATCAATGGCAACTGTGTCCTTGGTCACACTCATGCAGATGTTGTCCAGATGTTTCAGTTGGTACCTGTCAACCAGTATGTCAACCTTACTTTATGCCGTGGTTATCCACTTCCTGATGACAGTGAAGATCCTGTTGTGGACATTGTTGCTGCTACCCCTGTCATCAATGGACAATCATTAACAAAGGGAGAGACATGCTTGAATGCACAGGATTTTAAACCAGGAACAATGACTTTGGATCAAAATGGAAAACCAGGCCAAATCTTGGCCAGTGACCATCTCAATGGTCCATCAGATTCAAGTGAACAGAGAGCATCCCTGGCATCATCAGGCAGCTCCCAGCCTGAACTAGTGACTATCCCTCTGATTAAGGGTCCCAAAGGCTTTGGGTTTGCAATTGCTGACAGCCCAACTGGACAGAAGGTGAAAATGATATTGGATAGCCAGTGGTGTCAAGGCCTTCAAAAGGGGGATGTCATCAAAGAAATTTACCACCAAAATGTGCAGAATTTATCACATCTCCAAGTGGTAGAAGTACTAAAGCAGTTCCCAGTAGGTGCGGATGTGCCGCTGCTTATCCTAAGAGGAGGTGAGTCACAACGCAAGGATGATTCTTCATTCCAATCATTTTATCCGACCATTGCTCTCCCTTCCAGGGCGGGTGTCATTACTAGCATATTTCCCTGGAAATTCGTATGCATTTTTCTTGTGGCTCTGTCTGTATGTTTTAGCAGCAGTATCTTTTAAAACTCTGTGTTTGTTATTAGTGGTTATAATTTCTTTACCATGAAGGTCTTTATAAAATTAAATTTATAACTTTAGTTATTAGAGAAAGTCATGGTACTATGCACTATCAGATAAAATTCTTCCTCTTAATTTCATCTTCTCAGTTGATATCAATAATAGAAATTGACTTTCTTTAGTCAGTGGTGCTTCATCAGGAACTCTACAGCACACCAGAGATTTTAAATGCTAACATTTCTATGTATGAGTAAAAGAGAAAGATGTTAACCTGTCCTTTATCTTAAGCTCTACAACCTACCTGCAAATGTTGATTGACTCACATGCTTAAGTGAAAAAAATGGAAATTTAATTTTTCAAGGTCATCAACTGACATGAACCACTCTTAGATATTATAAATCTAATTCTAAGAACTAACTACAAAGTTGCATTTCAAAAGGCTTTCTTAAGTCAGTACCAATGAATAGCTAGTGTTTAGCCCTTCTTTCTTATCTCCCTGACTTTTCTTTTGTATTTGAGGCACACATAACTTCTTAGGATACTTTTTCATTTTTCTTTCTTTTTTTTTTTTTAACCCATTTTGGTATCTTTTCCAGGTTATATAGTACAGTATGCTCAGAGTCAGGGGAAAACAACCATCTTTGTGATGGGGCTGAGAAACTGGATCAGTAGAGTTCAGGTACCAGCATCTATATAACAAACCAGACAGTCCTTGCATGCCTGTCACGTCAGCGCAGAAGTGCATGGAGACTTCTAGCCTACCCAAGAAAATGCGAGCCGTAGGTTCAGGCAGAGACATTGCTTCTGCCTCAGAGGAGTAGATGGAGTGTATAGGAGGAATACATAGAGGAGGACATCCAGTGCCCTCTTCTGGTCACCATGTGTGTACATTACTAACTGTCCTATCTTTCACGTCATAAAGCAGACAATTGAAAAACATTTGCAAACATCCTTTTAGTTTGTTTCAGAGGATTCAGGTAAAAAATAGCCAAATATTAAAACAGATAGCCAGCTAGTGTATACACACACACACACACAAACACACACTCACTCACACGCGCACACACACAAATGCAAATAGATCTTTAAAAGAAATATCTTTGTGAATACTTGAGAGTTTTTGTTTTTAACAAATATAACAGAGACCATGGTTTGATATTTGGTGAATTGATATCAGTTTGCTGCCTCTGTGCTTACTACTGTTTCTGTGATTTAAGGAAACCTTAACTACCAGGAATGTTAGAGTGTTGAAGATAATAGATGTTTAATGCCTGATAGATAGCTGATACTAGATAGAGTTTATTATTAGGCTACTGAAATTGAAGTTTTATTATAGGCATTATTAATGTTTATGGTCTAGGAGTGTTTCCTCTGTTTTTTTGAATTTTGGTTATTTTTTAATTTTAGGTCCTCGTTCACCAACTAAAACTGCCAAAATGGTAAGTACTATGGTGACCCTCCAGTACTTTCCCCACACCCTGACAGAGGTGTCTCATTCCCCTCTGAAGAGCAGCTTCTTGCTATGAGAATAGCTGTGAGAAGTCAAAGAGAGGCTTGCTGCCCTAGGCTTAGGTCAGAAACTCCAAGGAGCTGGTAGAAAACTCCCTGTGAGGGGTGTGCTGTGTTGGTTAAGGCTGGGCTGCTGGAGAACACTAGAGGCCCAGATTACCAACAGTTCTACTCACAAGATTATGAAGTTGGCCACTGAAGAACCTGAGTAAACATCCTTTTAGGTTTTTGGTTTTTTTTTCCAGAGGAGCCAGGGAAGAAGAAGCTAAATGTTAGGACAGATGGCACACTATTGATACATCTTCTTGTTGTTGCCCAAGGAAAAAACAGTTGCTGATTATATTTTCATGGACACTGTAAATACCCAGATTTAAATGATGTCACATTTAAGACTAAGCAAAAATTTTTGAGCTAAATCTTCTTATATCAAATGATAAGACTATTAGATTTGAAACAGTGTCTTTTTTATTACTTCTTTGAATAACTGAGAGACCTATTTAAAGATCTATATGGAGAAAGTAGACATTTAAAATGGTGGCGCCAAGTGTAATTACTGTGAAAGAAACTATACCAGGCATTACATACATTTGTGGGTATTTACATGGATATAAAGGCAATTATATTTAAGATCTCAGCTTAGTTAATGGTTGGGACAACTTGAAATAGAAAGATGGTTTTATGAAAAGACATAGGTTTCTACAGGAAAGACCACATGGTATGAAATAGGTTGATTGCTTCCAACACAAGAAGTTGGCAAAATTGCTGTTGAATGGATCAGAGCATAGGAAGGAGAGGTGTCCTTTAGAATCTACTTTTTTTTAATGAACTCTCTCTACCATTAATTCCAGTATGAACAGAAGTTTTGTCCAATTAGTTAAGAGTAAACTGTATTTTTCTACATTTCTCCCCTTCCTATAGCAATCACTTTTAGCTCTATATCTATTTCATAATGGGTTCCCTTGCATCTATGCAGTGTTGATGTTGGAAGGCTCTGGTAACCTATGGTGATGCTAACAGAATCGTAGAGGATGTAGAGGAAGAAGAGATGACTTTGATTTGTTGTTGACAGAATTTCACATTTATTTGGGGATAAACTCACAGTAAAGGTAGCAACCCACAGTCCTCTGCGTGCATTGGGAGCTGGAACTGAATTCAGCAACAAAGAGGGCTGCTCACAATTTTCGTCTGCATTTATACATGAGACCATGCCCAAAGTGAACCGATATCTTAAAGGCTACTGACTGAAGGAGTTACCACAACACCTCCCTCTTTTGTCTAAGTAAGAGAGTTCTAAGCCTAATACAAAACTATATACAATAAGAACAAAAATCAATTATTTTCCAGGAAAAAGAAGAGGTAAAAACTTATATAAAAATTAGAATTGCAATCAGCATGAACAGTATAAACAAGAAATGTATGCTAAATGTTTCAATAGTTATCCTACCCTAAGAAGTCTAAGTCTTATATTAAAAATGGCTTAGCTAAATCATGAGAGGAAAGAAACTATGACTATCTAATCTTCAACCCCATCAAAAACCTGAGAAGGGAAATAATGTTACCTGAGTAAACAGGAAGTGCAATCAGGCAACTTCCAAAGTTTCAAGAAATGACACAGGCAACTGGCTACCTGGACAACCACCCAAAGTCTCATTTGCAATGCTGGGGCAACTAACTTTCACTAAGTCCTAGAATATCTGACAGACCATTTTCATGTACTTCCTATAGTTTCTGTTTAGTCAGTTCTTTCTCTGCTTTCCTTGATAATTCCCTAGGACTTTTAAGTCTTTGTCACCATCTAAGATTTTTTTAAATGAATTATTTGATCAGGTTTGATCCCAGAAGTGGGCCATAGATTAAGAATGTCTCCCAGCAATCTTTGGAAGTCATTAAGAGTCTGCAATAAATCTCTCCTAATTTGCACTTTTTGTGGCCTACTTTTCTGTAAATCTATTTTATAGCCTAGATAATTGATATAATCTCCTTTTTGTATTTTTTCAGGAGCAATTTATAATCACCAACTAGGCAAAACATTCTTTACTTCTTCAACATTCTTTCTAAAATATCTACATTTTAATCAGATAGCAAAATGGCATTCATGTAGTGGTATACTATATGTTCAGGAAATTGTTTACATATTATTGCCAATGGCTGACATAAAATATTGGCATAAGGTGGGGCTATTTATCATTCATTGTGGGAAGATTTTCCATTGTTACCTTTTAGTAGGCTGAGGATTATTATAAGTAGGCACTGAAAGGCAAATTTTTCTGTCTTTTTCTTGCAAAGGTATTGTGAAGAAACAATCTTTTAAATCAGTAGCTATAAGAGGCCATCCTTTAGGCAATAGGAAAGGCAAAGGATTTCCAAATTGTAGAGGGTTCATTGGTTGAGTCACCTTATTAATAGCTCTTAGATCTGCTATCATTCTCAATTTTTCAGATTTCTTTTTAACAACAAATACAGAATTCCATGGGCTGGTTGATTCTTCAATATGCTGAATATGTAGTTGCTCCTGCACCAGCTATTCTAAGGCCTGCATTTTCTGTATTATTAATGGCCATTGTTTACCCCATATAGGTGTCTTAGTTAACCATTTTAAAGGTAGGGTCATTGGCACCTCTGAAAGTTTGCTAGTTGTTTTGTGGTTTTTTTTTTGTTTTTTTTTGTTTTGTTTTTTTTTTTTACAACTTGAGTGGTTGGTGACTTTTTTTTTTTATAGTACCTCATAATATCCTTCCCAGAAACATATATTGATTTATGTTCCTTTTATGAGACTGCAGGAATGTTAATCTGGCTATTCTGTAGCTGCAACAGATCACGATTCCATAGAGTCACTGCTTTTTTAGCCACCTATGGCCTCAGCCTTCCTCTCTGTCCTTTTGGCCTTATGCATTCAACCCATCTTGTGCTTTGTTTTACTTGAGATAGGGTTAAATTCCTAGGAATTGATCTTCTGCCTCCTAAAGAGACCAACTCAGATTCCAAGATTCTGGAGTACTAATAATCACATCTGTACCCATGTCCAATAATCCTTCAATTATAATTACAAAGCTGAGAAGCTTTGGTCTTTGGTCATTTATAGAAGTCTTCCAAAATATAGTCTTCCTATTTTCTACTTGAATTTTTGATTCATCCTCCATGTTTATTCTATCATTTAGAGCAGTATGGTTTTTTACAACAGGCACTAGATTTTCCTGGGGAGGCATGCCCTCCACAGTGACTGGGAATGACTAGACCACATTTGACCTAGGGGCTTGTAAGAGGCCCCCCCTAAGGAGTTTTCTGATGGTAATGGATTGCCTTGTTTGTCTCTTCTTGATCTACATTCATTGGTTCAGTGTTGGCCTTTGCTGTATCTTCTATATAATTCAGAAGACTGAGACCTTCTGTTTTTGTTATTACCAGAAGAAACATTATTTCTAGGAATGCTTTGTCTACAAAATGTCCAATTCTACCACAAGTAAAACATTTGATATTTTGATATCTCTTCATACCTTTAAAAATTGCTTATCCTACCCAAGCCTCAGTATTATTGTGAAATGATTCCATATTGACTGTGTTCAGGATCCATTCATCCACTGGTGCTGACCTGACCTTTAAAGGCCCAAGTATCTTTTTGCATTCTAAGTTGGCATTTTCAAAAGCCAGAGACTCAATAAGAACTTGTCTAGCTTCTGGATCTGTTACCCCTATTTGTACAGCCTTAGTGAATCTTTGTAAAAAGTCATTAAAGGGTTCTGTTGGACCTTATATGAACTTAGTATATGATTCAATTCTTCTTCTTAGTTCTTGAGTTCTGTCTCAAGCATTCAAGGCTGCTGTATGGCATAGGGATGAGATGTGTTCATTGTAAATAGCTTGAATCTGTGGATCAGCATAATGGCCCTCACCAAGAATTTGATATCGGGAAGCCTCAAATCCTATTGCTCTTCCTTGATGTTCCAGGGCTTTAGCCTCTTCTCTCTAGTAGTACTCCACTGTAACTGTGACCCATCTTCTAGCACCACAGAGACTAATTGAAACCAATCATGTGGAATAACCCTATGCTTAAAGCCCTTGTCTTTACCAACTCTATAACAAATGGTGAGTGCATGCCATAAGATACTACTGCTTGCATAAGATCTTTTAGATCTTTCATACATATGGGTTCCCATTTACATTCTATATATCCATTTGGGTATTCAGTATTTGCTGGCTTTTCAGAGGTAATAACAGGATAAGAACTGAAACTCATTGGTAAGTCATCTTTGACTCTTGAGAGGTACTGACAATGTTAAATCCTTTGCCTGTACCTCTTCTCCTTGCTTATCAGTTCTGGCAAGTTCCTCAATCAACTCAAATTTTTTTATCACTGTCTTTTGTAAAGCCTAAATCTCTTGACCTGTGAATATTTCTAATGTTTGCATCAAATCGATTAATTTCTGGTTCTCATTCTGCACATGTGATTCCAAGGTTTTAAATTTTTTCATTAATGATAGCTTCTCATTTTTAGAGATTATATGGATGGCATGTAGATTGCCTTCCTGGAGGGATGTTCTATCTGCTATCTTACAACTTTTTAATAAATTTTTATTGTCAATTTCAACACAATGAATCCTTTCAGATAATCTCTCAGTACCAATTTGCAAGGTTTCATAACCCATTGACATGGATTAAATTTTGCCTGTCAAATTAAGGTTATCATTTTCAATAGTATGCATCCTTTCACCTAACTTCTCATTACTTTACTAGTCTGTAAAGACTGTATCATTTCTAAAAGTTTCTCATTCTTGAGTCTGTTATTTAACCATTTCTTTAAGGATAAAATATGAAGAACAAAACTAATAGCTGCCATGGCCACAAAAATATAGGTACCAGGTAGGTCATATAGCTCTTGTAGAAATCCATCCATAGTAGAAACAGAAAGATTGTTAAATTCCTGAATGGTGATGTTGTCTGCCATTATCTTGGGGTTGGCTTACAATTTTCAAATTTATTTATTTATTAATCAAATTAACTCATAATTTTCAGAAAATTGTTGTAAGTTTTATAATCAAGATTGGCTAGCAGGTGTCACAGCTGCAGTAACTGCTGTAAAGGAGGGCCTAGATCAGTACCTGAATTAGAATTACTAACACATTTAGTTAATTACTTTAAGAGTAGCACATCTACCTAAGGAGAAAGTTTAAGTTGGGCAGAAGATAAAGGATCCCAGATCTTGCAGGCAGTCACGAACGTGAGGCTACTGGCCAGAGCTTGGCTAGGCATTTGTGGATCTAAACTGGGAATGTAAACCTGTATTTCAAGTGCAGGGTTAGAGCTCCACGGGTCAGAGCTCGGCCTGCTCAGGGCAGGCATGGCAGCAGTTGAACCTCAGAAGCAGATCCTAGCTTGGGTTGTGGCAGTAAAACACATAGGCCAGAGAAACCACAGAGCAATTGTAGCAGGAAACCGTGGCAGCGGTAACTCAGCCACATAAGCGAAACCAACCCACACAGGCGTGGGCTGGCAGGAAATTGCCATGTTGCTGCAGCAGACCAGTCAAGCCAAACCTTGTCCAGCTGCAACAGAGGTGTAGTCCAGCTTCAGAGGGGTAATTCAGCTGCACTCGGTAGGAGAAACCACAGGGAGGGATCTGGCCAGGGCCCAGCAATAGCATGGACTCAGACCATGTGGGCACCAATTTGTTGTTGCACGAAAGAGTTCCACAATAGCCCAGAATGGAGTATAGCAAAGGTTTATTTATTTGGGGATAAACTCACAATAAGGGTAGTGATACACAGTCCTCTGTGTGCACTGGAAACTGGAACCGAATCCAGCAGCAATGGGGCCATGCATGCTTTTCATCTGCATTTATAGTACATAAAACAATACCCAAATTGGGCTGGTATCTTAAAAGCTATTGGCTAAAGAACTTTCCACAACAGTTCTGTCACCTTCCTGCTATCTCACTGCGTCTAGGTCAGTGAGCTTCACTTTTCAATACTCAGCATTCAAGGCTCAGCATTTTAGGTGGTGTTGAATACTATATACATATACCTATGAATCTTCTTCTCAACAAATTTCAGGATACAGAGCTGATCTCAAACTCTTTTTTAGTTATTTGTTGAATTTTTTATTTATAATTGTTTTAAGAAATCATTTTGTACCCAGTGAGATAGCTATGAAAAAATCACATTGTAGCCAGTGAGATAGATCAGTAATTAAAGGTTCTTGCTCTGCCAGCCTAACCACTTCAGTTAGTACCAAGAACCTACAGAGGAAGGAGAGAACTGACTTCTGAAAGTTCTCCTCTGACCTCTATCTGTACAACCTCACTCATATACTGTAACATGAGGGCTGGCTTGTTGGGGTTTCTGTCCCGCCCGGTACCCCACAGCTGGCAAGCCCCAAGGAAAATCACATAGAGAGTCTACATTAGGTTATAAACTGATTGGCCTATTAGCTCAGGCTTCTTACTAGCTCTTGTAACTTATATTAACCCATTGTTCTTATCTATGTTAGCCACATGGCCAGTACATTTTCTCAGCGAGGCAGCTTACATTCTGCTTCTTAGATGGACTGTGCAGGAATTCCAAGGGAGCTTCCTGCTTCCCAGCTGGTCTCATCACCCTGCCTCTTACTTCCTGTTTGGTTGACCTGCCTATACTTCCTACCTGGCCAATCAATATTTATTTAAAACATGATTGACAGAATACAGAATTGTTCCCCACCATTATACCATACATCATATGGTAATGAGAAGGTTCCATGAGGTGCTGAGAAGAACGTATATTCATTTATGTTTGCATGGAATGTTCTATAGATGTCTGTTAGGTCCATTTGATTCATAACATCAGTTAGTTCCCTTATTTTTCTGTTAATTTTCTGTCTGGCAGACCTGTCCAGTGGTGAGAGTCGGGTGTTGCAGTCTCTCACTATTGGTGTGTGGGGTTTAATGTATGATTTAAACTTTAGAAGTGTTTCTTTTACAAACGAGGGTGCCCTTGTTTGGGTGGCATAGATGTTCAGTATTGAGATTTCTTCTTGATGGATTTTTTTTCTATGACTAATATAAAATGCCCTTTTTTGTCTCTTGATTGATTTCAGTTTGAAGTCTATTTAGTTAGATATTAGGATTGCTACACCAGCTTGTATCTAAGGTCCATTTGTTTGGAAAAAAATTTCCCAACCCTTTACTCTGAGGCAATGCCTGCCTTAAGAGGTTGAGATTTATTTCTTGTATACAGCAGAAGGATGGATTCTGTTTTCATATCCAATCTGTTAACCTGTGTCTTTTTATAGGTGAGTTGAGTCCATTTTTATTAAGAGATATTAATGACCAATGATTGCTAGTTCCTACTATTTTAGTTTTTGTTGGTGGTGATGTTATTGTGTGTGTCTTTACCTTCTTTGGGATTTGCTGCTGGGAAATCATCTATTATCTGTGTTTGTGTGACTGTAGCTAACTTCTTTGGGTCGGAGTTTTCCTTCTAGTACTTTGTGTAGGGCTGGGTTCGTTGTTAGGTATTGGTTTTATCTGGTTCTGTCATGGAATATCTTGTTTTGTCTGTCTATGGTGATTGAAGGTTTTGCTGGGTATAGTAGTCTGGGCTAGCATCCATGGTCTCTTAATGTCTACATAACACTTGACCTTCTGGCTTTCATTGTTTTCACTGAGGCGTCAAGAATAATTCTGATAGGTCTGCCTTTAGATGTTACTCATTGTTTTACCTTTGCAGCTCTAATATTCTTTCTTTAATCTGTATGTTTAGTGTTTTGATTATTGTGCAACAAGGGAACTTTTTTTTTGAGCCAGTCTGTTTGGTGTTCTGTAAGCTTCTTGTACCTTCATAGGCATATCTTTGTTTAGATTCAGAAAGTTTTCTTCTATGATTTTGTTGAATATATTTTCTGTGCTTTTAGTTGGACTTCTCTCCTTCTATACCTATTATTCTTAGGTTTGGTCTTTTCATGGTATCCCATATTTCCTGGATATTTTCTGTTAAGCTTTTGTTAGTTTAATGTTTTCTTTGACCAATGAGTCTATTTCCTCCATTGTATCTTCAGTGCTTGAGATTCTTCCATCTCTTGCATTCTGCTGTTTATGCTTGCATTTGTGGTTTCTGATCATTTTCTCATAATTTCCATTTCCAGATTTTCCTTGATTTGTGTTTACTTTATTGTCTCTATTACGGTTTTCAAGTCTTGAATCATTTCTTTCATCTGTTTGATTGCTTTTTCTTGGTTTTCTTTAAGGGATTTGTTGATTTCTTTCAATTTTTTTTGTTTGTCTTTTCCTCCATTTCTTTGAGTGAATTTTTCATTTCCTCTTTAAGGGCCTCAAACATTCTCCTAAAGTTATTTTTTAGGTCATTTTCTTCTGCTTCATCTATATCTTGCTGTTGGAGGGCCACTAGTTTTTGTTGATGTTATATTGCTCTTTGTGGTGTTCATTGTGTTCTTATCTTGTCAATCCATCTTTTCCTCTGATTGGCATAGTTGGGCCTGTGTCTCTGGTGATCAGTCTTCCAGGTGCCAATTGATCCATGGCTCAAATGGTTGTTCCTCATGGAGTAGTCAGGGTCATGATTCCAGTCACCCAGAGGTTATTCAGTGTTCCCGGAGGCCACTTAGTGCTTTCTGGGGTAGCTCTGCAATTCCCAAGGTCATTTGGGCCTGCTAACATGGAGGTTGCTTGCTTGGGGCTGCTCCAGTAGAGGTTGCTGGCTCAGGCCTGCTCCAGTGGGGGTTGCTGGTTTGGACCTTCTCCAGTGGGTGGTCACTGACTGGGGCCTGCTCCTTAGGAGGTCCCTTACTTGCTCCAGTCTGGCAGAGGTCTCTGGCTTAGGCCTGCTCCCTAGGTTGTCACTCTCTTGTACCTACTCCCACAAAGGTCACTGGCTCAGACCTGTTCTGGTAGAGGTTGCTGGCTCAGGCCTCTTCCCTCAGAGGTCCCTGGCTTGGGTCTACTCCCTCATCGGTCACTCCCTTGTACCTGCTTCTGTGAAGGTTACTGCCTCGGCCCTGCTCCGGAGGAAGTTGCTGTATCAGACCTGCGTTGGTGGAATTTGCTAACTCAGGCCTGTTCCTATAGATGTCCCTGGCTTGCACCTGCTTCTTTGGGGGTCCCTGGCTTGGACCTGGTCCTGCAGAGATCTCTTGCTCAGGCTTGCTCCCTCAGCAGTAGCTCCCTGCTCCTGTGGAGGTCTCTCAAGACTATGTTTCTGTACTCCAGGACCTGGGAGGAAAGGCAAGGAGAATGCAACAAATTCATAGTCATTGAGTGAGAGCCGATAGTATATTCCAGACCACTAGGGCTAAAGAGTGACATAAATAACTCTTATATAAGTTAAATATGTTCTAATCAGACAGGCATGCTGTATAAGTGAATTCATGGACACATGACCAGTCTTCTGGGACTTTTGCCACCAGTACAACTCTACTTAGTTAGCGTCCAGTTTACAACACAGTTTCATGAAATAACCGTCTTATTTTTAAAATGCTAAGTAAGGACCTTTTTTTCCATTTTAGAAAACTGATACGAAGGAAAATTCAGGAAGTTTGGAGGCCATAAATGAACCTATTCCCCAGCCTATGCCTTTTCCGCCCAGCATTATCAGGTCAGGATCCCCGAAATTGGATCCTTCTGAGGTCTACCTGAAATCTAAGACTTTATATGAAGATAAACGTAAGTAATTGGGGATATTTCAAGGAAGCATGGAACAAGATCAATTTGAATTGTTTCAAAATTGTATCTACTATTCTTTACAGGCATATTGAAAAACTATTCCTTCATTCCTATTTTAATGTGATCCTGAGCTTTCTTTCCACGTATATTCAGTATTTTTTCAAAACTATGAATTAAAGTACAAACTGTCCAGTAGATAGCATGTTAAACAAATTGCAGTACAGAGAAAAATAGGAACCTGCACCCAGAAATACTGTTATCTAAATGGAGCAGACAAGTACATGATCAAAGAAGTACATATAGTGAAAGTATAGCAGCAGAGTGGAAGTGTGCTGGATCTTACCAGAGGTTAATGGATCAGAGTTAGTGCACATAGCCTCACAGGGACAGTGATAGAAAGACAAACTGGATAAATTGGGATGCAGAGTAGGAAATAATCGATTCATCAGCATGAATAGTAGGAAATACCAAGTAAAGCTTCATAAGGGAAGCAAGCTTAAGCCGTGAAGGATGAGGAGATGTTAAGAAGACAAACAGAGGAACACTTGTATGTTGTCTTCCTTAGCTTGTGCTCTGCAGGAAATGCAATGTGGCTGTGATTGGCAAAGAAGCCAGAGGAAGAAATGAACACATGTGGACAGCAGATGAGGAAGCTGGAACTGGGTGTGTTAAAGAGAACCACAGAATATATGGTTAGCTGTCGGGAAAATGGTGCTGGATTTGTATGTTAGAAAGATCTTTCTGGCTAGAGATTGAAGGTTGATCATAGTAGATTGGTGTGAAGTATAAACAGGAAACCACATGGACTTGTTAAAGGAGTCAATTGAGAGGAGATAAGAAAGTATACAATTTAAAAGCATCACCAGGGAGCCGGGCACTGGTGGCCTATGCCTTTAATCTCAGCACTCAGGAGGTAGAGACCAGCCTAGATGACAGAGCTAGTTTTACGACAGCCAGGGCTGTTATACAGAGAAACTTTGTCTCAAAAAACAAACAAACAAAAACAGGTATCTTCAGATGGTGGTGGCACACACCTTTAACCCCAGCACTCAGGAAGCAGAGGCAGGTGGATCTCTGTGAGGTTGAGGCCAGCCCGATTTACAGAGTGAGTTCTAGGACAGCCAGGGCTACACAGAGAAATCCTGTCCCAAGAAACTAAAAGAAAACACAACAAAAGTCGGCTTTTACACTAATTTAATTACTAATGGTAAAATTTTTTCTGATGTAAAATTTCAGTTTTATTTAAGTTTGAGTTTTGAAAACTTAATTTGTCTTTAAGAAATAGATCTGTTATGTGGCTTGATCTTTTGGGGGCGGCCCTGGCAGTTGCACCAGTTCCCATCCCAGGTGCCTGAACTGGGTTTTTGGAGCCCATTCCCCATGGTGGGATTCCTTGCTCAGCCTTGATATGGTGGGGGTGGGGGCAGGTATTGGTCCTGCCTCAAGTTGGTATCCCAGACCTTGTTGACTCCCCAAGGAAGGCCTTACCGGAGGAGTGGATGGAAGGTGGGAAGGAGGGGACTGGGGTGTTTGGCAGCAACGGAAGGAGGGGGAGCTGGAGTTGGTATGTATAATGAAAAGTAAATTTTTTGAACAAAAAAAATATAAAAAGAAATAGAACTGTATCTGCATTGTAAAAGGAATACATAAATGGAAATCGTATGTAACTGGCTTCATGCTTATGTAGCTATAGTTGAACATCTTTTTCTTGATAGCTGTTGGCCATATTCAGAAGGGTGAGAATCAGACCATGTATAAGCATAGCAAAGCAATAATTTAAATTAATACAGCAATGTGTAGTACCCCTTTCTTCAGGCTGTCTTCATTCAGGCTAATACATTCTTAACATAGGTAGAAATCCCTCAGAGTCATTGGGCCCCTATATAAAACCAGTGAGTTTGACTCATGATTTCTCTTTTTTTAGTTTATTATTGTTGTGAGTAATACGTGTGTGTGATGTGTATATGGATACATACGTGCCAGAGACACATGTGGATGTGGAGGTCAGAGGACAACTTTGTGGAGTTGGCACTCTTTTTCCACTTCTTGTGCTTCTTCTCCATGTTTCACAGCAAGTGATCCACTGAGCCATCCTGCCAGCCCAGCTCATCTACTCCCAGTGCTCTACTTGGTAGGGCCTTTTAGTATTGTGCTGTCGTTGCTGCTGGCAGTTGGACCGAGGACCTTGCACCTCACTCCCACTGAGCACATGTTCCACACTTAGCCACCCACCTCTTCCCTGAAGTTCCATGACTCTAGTGGGAAGTATTTATCAAAAGACATTGCTTCCAAAGAATTGCCAGGAAATTACCCTACACCATATTTCCCTTACTTTTTAATGTAGTTTCCTGGCCGTTTCTGTATTTTTTTCTTTTTAATAAATGTATCTTATAAATAAAGCTAATATTTTCCAAGAGACAGAATCTTAGGCTTGAAATGTATTTTTCTGATTTTATATTTTTATCAATGCTACCAGCTCCTTGGGGACAAGATTGTGGGGTAAGCCTGGCACCTGGGGAGTCAAGCTGGGTTTAAATCTTAGCTCTTCCAGTCACTGGAAGGCATCAAGTGAGTTATTCAGGCCCTAGTTTACCCACCTAGAAATGACATATATAAGAGATATCACATGCCTGTTTCTCTTCTTCTTTAAGAATACTAACATTTTACAGATTTAGGCTAAGTTCCCTAAGGAAATATTTTCCTTAGACAAAACTATTCCCTTAAGAGTAAAAATAAGGCATTTGGGGGCTCTCTTCTCCAAGGATTTAAAGAACCTTCCTCAAATGTTAATTTATTATTTGCACTATCAGTTGGGTCAGTCTGAAATTAATATTGTAATATTTGTTGGACAATGTTAGAAGTTAGTGTCAATGAAATACTGAAAGGGTAGGACTGTGATGTTTAACCTAATCAATCTTGACTCAGTTTTGATTAGCATTTTAATTTCCTTAAACTCTCACATAAATTTTCATATATCTGATAGTTCTGAGACTATAGTTTTTTGAATGCTCTATAGTATTTTTCTATTAAACATTGGGCTTTATTTTATTTCAATATAGTTAAAATAAATTATAGTTACATATTCTTACTTTCCTTAGCACCAAACACCAAAGATCTGGATGTTTTTCTTCGGAAACAAGAATCAGGGTTTGGCTTCAGGGTGCTGGGAGGAGATGGACCTGACCAGTCTGTAAGTATAAACTTTGGGATATTGGCGCCCCTAGTTTTGTTTGATTTTCATTGTGGGTTTGGGGTTTTTGAGACAGTGTCACATTATGTAGCCTGTCTTCTCTAGAACTCCATGTGTAGACCGCACGGGCCTTAGAGATCAGCCTGCAGTTGCCTCCCTTTTGGGATTAAAGGTATGACCATCACACTCAGCTTGCTGCTTGTTAATATTCTTAAGTGAGGATTTGGTAGAATATAAGTTGTAGTAGTTACTTTTGTTTCTGGGGTAAAGTACCACGATCAAAGCAACTGAGAAGGGAAATTTACGTGACATATCATTCCCAAGCGATAGTCTATAATGGCAGTAAAGCATGGACCAGTGGCCAGAGCTGGAAGCTGAGAGATCACATTTCCATGTACATGCAGGAAGCAGAGAACAAACTAGAAATGAGCAATGCTTATAAATTCTCAAAACCTACTCCCAGTGATGTACTTCCTCTTGCTAAGCTCCAAAGGTTCCATAACTTTCCTGAAGAATCCCCTCACTGAGGACCACATATTCAGGGAGCATTGCTCATCAGACCACTGCAGTGGTAGTTTTTATTGTTTCCTTTCCTCTCCTTTAAGTTTTCTCAGTTTTTTTTCTCTAATGATTTTATTAATATGAACACTACATTTTATGTCTATCGTGGTCTGTTAGGTTAACATGGTGTGGCTTAAGTTTAAAACCACATTACAAACTGAGTATTTAGCTCTAAACATAACATCAATTAATTTACTTCTGTTCTTTGTAAATAAACAAAGCTTATTTGGAACTAGAATTGTAACTCAGTGGTAGACGTGCATGTGACTAGCAGGCATGAGGGCCTGAGTTTGATTCCTAGTGCCAGAGAAAAAGCTTATTTGAACTAATTATTCACCTCTGCCTTTATTAGACAGAGTCTAAGGCGTTTTCCTTCTCTCAGAACCCTGTATGTAATCTAGTGTCTACTTTACCACAGTAGCTGGTCTTCAGAATACTCAGTAGAAAGCTGGCACTAGGCTCAATACTTTGTCTATTGTTTTGTCCTTAGCTCTACCATTAGAGACTTTCTAGAAGAAATAATGGTCATATTTATAAAGCATTTAAAGTCCCTAGTTTTGTCTATGTGGGTTAATTTAGAAAACACAGTAGGCTTTGGTTTTACATTTTGCCTTAGTGTTGAAAGACAGCAGTAATACAATCTAGAGTTGGAGAGCACATTTACATTTGTTATATATGATATGAAAGCTCTGCATTATTACTCTTAGAAATTTAGTCCTTCAAGTAGGAAAGGCTTCTATTTTTGAGTAAAGCATCATATTTATAGCATATAAATGTTATAATCCTGTAGCTTACAGTGACAGTATTCATTTGGATATATGAAGTTTATAGCCCATTGTGCACAGAGAAAATGTCAGATACTTTGGTTTGATAGCATATGTATTTTTCATTGCCTTCTGTTTTGTTGATGATGATCACAGTGTTCACTTAGTACATTAAAAAATTTATCCTCGCCGAGCGGTGGTGGCGCACGCCTTTAATCCCAGCACTCGGGAGGCAGAGGCAGGGGGATCTCTGTGAGTTCGAGACCAGCCTGGTCTACAAGAGCTAGTTCCAGGATTGGCTCCAAAACTGCAGAGAAACCCTGTCTCGAAAAACCAATTAAAAAAAAAAAAAAGAATTTATCCTCAATAACTTGAGAGAAACTATTCTTTCTTAAATGTCAAATTTTAGTAGTTCTAAAACTAGCATAAAATTTTAGGATTCTAACTCCTGGAGAGCAAAATGAACTGGATCTTTCTACAAGATGCAAATGACCCTCATCTTCCCTACTCCCTCTGGCATTTTAGGTGATAGATAAGGGCCGAAATCAACAAAATAGAGACACAGAAAACAATCAAAGGACAGAGAGAGAAGACTCAAATCAACAAAATCAGAAATGAAAAGGGGGACATAACCACAGACAATGAGGAAATTCAGAGAATCATTAGGCCTCTGGCATTTTAGGAACAACAACTATTTCTTGGCTATATACCCTGAACTTGTATTGTATTGTTGGCCATTGTATATGGGGAAGAATCATAAGAATGACCCTGGTTACTGTGAACAATTGTAGAATATCTTTCTCTTTGACATTTTTTTAGATTTCTTTTAGCATTTTTTTTTTACATTGTAGTGATGGAGAACTTGGAGGTGCTTTTTAAGTTCCTAAGCAACTTTGTATTTTCTTCCTTGTGCTCAACTCTGGGGATCTAGAATTATATTTTACAGTGTGGGTATTTGAAGTACTACTTTGGAGGATATATAATTTCTAAAATACTACTTTTCTGAAATATGACTTTTCCTAGATAAAGTCTTAAACTCTTCAACTGATCTTATTGAATTGCGTAGAGCAACCTATGCTTTGCTGTGTCACAGATATATATTGGTGCCATTATTCCCCTGGGAGCAGCTGAAAAAGACGGCAGGCTTCGTGCTGCTGATGAGTTGATGTGCATTGATGGGGTTCCTGTTAAAGGAAAATCACACAAGCAAGTCTTGGATTTAATGACCACTGCTGCTCGAAATGGCCATGTGTTACTAACTGTCAGAAGAAAAGTCTTCTATGGAGGTGTGTAAAATTCTTTCAACACTGAGAAGTCAAGGATCCTCTTGCTCTGGTTTTTAGGGGGTTTTGCAATATTCAGCAGTGTATATGCTGACCTATTTGCTATCAGGATCCAGAAATAGTTTTCCAAAGAAATAAGTTTCGGGTTACTATATTAAATTATATTATCATATTAGCTGATTTTACCAATATATTACTGTAAATGGAAGTATCAGTTGAAAGGTTATTTTGATAAATATTGCTATTTCAGCATACCAAAATAGCCCCTACCTAAATATATCAAAAGGCTTGATCATGATTAAGTCCCAAATATTCACAGGAAGTTAGAATGCTTCTCATTATATAGTTTTGGTCTAGGGCCAGGAAAGATAACAGTAAAGTTCTTGTCCTTACAAGCATGAAGACCTGAGTTTATTTGACTCCCGTAGCCCCATAAAAGGACAGGCAAGTTGGAATAGCAGCCCTGTAAAAAGGCAAGCATGACAGCATGACTTGTAATCATATTACTGGGGAGGAGAGACAGGAAGATCCCCTGGGCCTGCTGGTGAGCCAGTATAGCCTAATTGGTGAGCTCCAGGCCAGTAAGAGACCCTGGCATTCGAAGTTATCCCCCATCCTCCATTTGTACAATTTCTAAAATACTACTTTTCTGAAATATGACTTTTCCTAGATAAAGTCTTAAACTCTTCAACTACATGCATACACACGCATACATGCAGAATATAATTTAAAACATTGGTGCTCACTTTGTATCAGATGTATCAAAATTAGTTTATTTGGACCTCATGACTCTATGATGTAATTAGTCATGTAAAGTGACCCACAAAGAGGTTCAGAGACAGTAAATAATGGGCCTAGGATTAATTGCAGAGCCCAGAGTCTAAACCATGACAATAGAATTTGAACAGCTCTTTTAGTTTCTTAACAATACCTTTGTGAGTATTGAATATAATTATGTTTTGAGAGCAGGTTTACCCTAGCTGGCCTGGAACTCACTATATAAACCAGGCTAGCCTACACAGAGATCTTCCTGTCTCTGCCACAATGTCCAGCTGGATAGGACATTCTTCCCCAAAAGAACAGTTCAGTAGCACAAAAAATTAAGTCTAATGAAGAGATAGATTTTAATCCACTTACTACCTAGGAGTAGTATACAAGTACGTATTGATCAGTGTTAATTAACTTATTAAATTACTAGTATCATCTGATCTCTTTTTCTGCTGGGGATTGAACATAGTGCTGAACACAAGATAAGCTCATGATCTGAGCCAGATTGCAGCAATATGACAAAAAGACTGCCTCTCTTTGTAAATAGCATCACACTGGAGAGTCATACAGATTTTCATGCAGTGTTGCTCCACATTGTGCTGGGATCAGAGCATGCCTATATTTAGTGAATACTTGAGAAGTATCACAGGGAAAGCCATGGTGTTTTATAGTAATTTTGTATTATTAGAGACTTGGCTAATGAATTCCAATGGGAAAAGAACCCCATCTCTGCTTTCTCAGTAATGACAGGGTGTTGGTATTTTATGCTGAGATTGTAAAATATACTCCTTAAATGTGTCTATATGCTCATGTCTGTAGGAGGAGAGGAGGCATGTGAACAGAGAGTACAACCTTGGTGGTTATTTCTAAAGCATCTGTTTTTTTGGGTTTTTTTGTTTGTTTGTTTTGAGACAGGGTACTTCATTGGCCTGGAACTTTCTGTATAAACTAGGCAGGCAAGCCCCAAGGATTTGCCTGTTTCTGCCTCCCCAGTATGGCCCAGGCACTTTACCAACTCAGCAGCTAAAACATTCTTAGCACCAAGCAAATTTAAAGCTAAAGACACTTTACAAATATGTCTTAAACAAAGAGAATTCATTCTTAATGATGACTAACCAAATTAGCACACAAATAAATCTTTCCTTCTGTTTTGGTTTTTTTTCCAAATCAATTAAATCTTTCATTTCACTCTCTAGTTCTTGTATATCCTTGAACAGCACAGGATAACTGCCCTTGGTAGGGGATTCCATATGACTTCATACCCAGGAGAGCCTGCCGTTCACAGGCACGCTTGTTATATACAGGGTGTCATCAATCAGGAAACTTGAATTATAAAACACCTATATAAGATACATCCTGTACAGATAGCAGACAGTTTGGGGCAGCATTCTTGAAGCTTTCATTTCCACAGATATCTGTGAACATCAATCACTGACTAAATTATATTACAGTTAATTGTAGAAGGAAGTTATTGTGTCTCTTCTATCATCTACATTTGTTAAAACTTTATAATCTTCACAGAACTAAAGCAATTCCAATAATTCTGATTTTATTTTTATTTTTTACTTTATTTATTTATTGTAAGTATGTTGATGACAAGTACCTTTACCTACTGAGCTAACTGGCTGGCCCAACATTTTTTTTAACTATCTAATCACATAGATGTTTTGAGGAACTTTCTCAAAAGTTAAATAACATTAGGTCATATATATTGTATATTTTAAATATTTAGGAAGTCAGATATATCCCTACTGCCTACACCTGTACTTTGATTATGCCCAAGATTCCCAGGGAAGAGGGGCAACATGCTACATTTCTATTCTTTGTAGTAGTAGAAATGAAATTTTCTTTTATTAGCTCAGCACTAAAATACTTACCTAGCACAAACTATTTTCCATATATTAAAACCGATGATGTTTATTATAGACAAGCAATCTGAGGATGACAGCCCTCAAGCCTTCACACAGAACGGATCCCCCCACCTGAATCGGGCTGAACTCTCAGCCAGACCTGCCCAGGAGGCCTATGATGTTATCTTACAGAGAAAAGAAAATGAAGGGTTTGGTTTTGTCATCCTCACCTCTAAAAGCAAACCACCTCCGGGAGGTAAGGGCGACTTGTATCCTCTTGTCTCTCACTGAACAGTCAGTTGCCCTGACTTTATGAAAGACCTGTGTATAAATTTTCTTTGGGATATATCTTTTTAAGGTAGTATAATTTGTGTGTGTGTGTGTGTGTGTGTGTGTGTGTGAATGAATGTGAATGAAAGAGAGAGAGAAAGTGAGAGTCTTAATTTCAAAATTAGGTAATCTAAACCAAACCTTCCAGCCTTCACATTTCTCAGGCATCTCAAATGTCATAAAATAAGTCTTGGTTTTCACCAAGGCTACACTAAGAAAATACAGAAATTGCCAGGGACCCAGTTTTATGACTTTAGAGAAGATACGACGTACTTTTTTTTTAAGTAATAATTTTTAAGTTTTGAGGACATAGATTTTCCAACATAGAAATGAATTAAAATCTGGGAACAGTTGAGGAAAAGAGTAAAACTGAGAAGTGGAAAATCTTGACCCAATTATGCCTTAGTTATTTTATGTTGCTTCATAATAATTGGATTCCAACTATAAAGCCTTGTTGAATGAAAAGAAGCATTTATGCCTTTCATACATATTTCCTTAAAAGGTAAGATTTTGTTAGAATTTTTAAAATTAATATTCTGAGCTAGTGTTAGCAGAGCTTTCCATGTGAGGTGGATGAATATGCACATAAGGGAAGCAGGTAAGCACAGTAGTGAGCATCAGGCTGTTATGGTTCAGCACGTTAGATGTTCACCTTTTCTTTATCTGTCTAAAAAATAGGGATCCGAACTATGATTATGAAATCCAATTGAATATCAGATGAAAACCAGCACTGATATTTCTGTGTTTAATCTGTGGTTATCTAATAATTACTTTTTCTAAGTCAGAACAATAAAAATCCTAGACCACATAAGAATATCCTATCATTTGCTAGTGGATTTGATTATATCTTGGGTATATGTTGAATAGGAGATCCTATTAAACTTAGCAGTGACTAAGACCTTAATTTTTAAAAAAAAATTAAAACATTTTCAGGAAACCAATTTGCAAAAATCTTGCTGCAATGAATACATGCATGCGAAGGGAGAGGCTGCTGTGACGCGAGTCAGGTCACTGCTCACTGACACTAGTTCCATTTTCCAAAAGCAGTTGCTATGGTAACACTTGGAACTAGAACTGTCACTGATGCTGTGAAGATGATTATATGGCCTGTCTCAGAAATATGAAAGAAGAGATGTTTTGGTGTTGTCTTTTTGGAAATCAAACTTTTAAAAATGAGTAACTATTAAAGATAATCATATTAATCATTTTATCTAATCCCTGACATTCAAGTTAATAAAAATGGTAAAAGATTTTTATAATTTGTGAAAGAGCTGACCACTTTTATATTAAAGATGCTCTCTTCCTATCACTGCAAAAAATAATAAGAATCTAGTGTTCACTGTAAAACAAAGCAATAATATAGGTCGATTTAGGAAGAAGTTGCATTACGTGTTTAAACATTTTCAAATTTATTTGTTTATTAACAAGAGACTTTGGGGTCCAGCCCCAAGACATTCTTCATGGTTTGGAATCAGACACTACAACAAGCAAAAAGGGCTTCTTTGTCTGGTATCTGAGGGTGAATGAAAGATTCACTCGTGCTCTTCCGCGTCAGTCTCCTTACTTCCTGCTTCTACTCTACTCTAAGTCTCCTGTCCCACTTCCGGCTCCTCTCAGCTTCTTCTTCCCCTAGCCTAAAAACTTCCTTTTTCCCAGGAGCCTTGAAGCAATGAAGAAAATATAAAAGTTTCCTTTCTTTGGTCAAAATCACATTCCTAGGATAAGGGTTAGGAGTTGAGCCATTGCGATGGTAACACATGGGTTTCAAGGTTTCAGGAGTAAAACTGTAACCAGACTGGGGGTTGGGGACACAGTGCCCAGTGACAGACTTTGAGACATAGGTCTGTTGGTAACAGACTGGCATGTTTTTCTTAGGGTGCTCTGTGTAGTAGCTTTGGTTAGTCATCTGCGACTCTGACCTTGTGCACAGCTGTAAGGTTTTAAACTTGGGATCTATTTACAAAAAGCCTTTAGTCTTGTTTGAACTTACTCTGAGGTAAAAGTGAGCTAAACTGTGTGCAGTTTGTGTTATATTGAAGAGAAGTTATTTTTTGATATCAGTCTGAGACTTTTATTGTCTACAGTCCTCATAGGACAAATAGATCTACTTATAAAGCATGTCCTAATATATATTTTATGTATCAAAATTCCACCGCCAAATAGAAAGTCATCTTCCACAGATTATATGTGCCCCTAAGTTTGAGATATAATCATGAGATTACACATACACATCACATGAGATTACACACTACGGTGCAGTAATGTGTAATTACACCAAGCTGCTTTAGCAAAAGTAGGCAGCAGTTTCCAGAGTCAATTTTCCTGCAGACCTTGTCTGGATAGGATTAGCCTCCATCACATAATCACTCCCCTGGTGGCTGACATCTGAATGCGAGTTGTCACCTGCTGCGACTCTCATGGCCCCTGACAGTTTATATTTTGCTTTTATATTCATTTAAACACTTTACTATTTTGATGCTTTTGTGTATTATAGATATTTGGCATCTGAATAAGATAATATCATTGAATTTTTTAGGCTTCGTAATCAGACAAACTTGGATTCAAGCCTATTCTGTTTTCAATAGCAGAGGACCTAATCTTGGGGCAGGCTACTACCCAACAAGAGCTGTGGTTCCTCTGTACACAGGCTGGTGCTAACATAGTTGTATCATTTTTCATTGAGTTTGAAGATTGCAAGAGATAAGTATGTTTCCTAGTGGTGATGCTGCATGCCTTTAATCCCAGCTGTTGAGGCAGGCAGATCCGAGTGAGTTCCAGGACAGCCAGAGCTATACAGAGAAATCTGAGTGAGTTCCAGGACAGCCAGAGCTATACAGAGAAATCTGAGTGAGTTCCAGGACAGCCAGAGCTATACAGAGAAATCTTGTCTTTTAAAAAAAAAAAAAAAAAAAAAAAAAGCATGTAGCTCCCAGAGCCCACGGTAGTTGCTGTGGCTCATTGTGGTTACTACTGCTATTGTTATTATCATCTTACCTAAAACACTGGGTATTTGAGACAGTGTCTTATAATATTGTCTAGGCTAGTCCTGAACTTGTGGGCTTCAGTGGTCCTCCTGGCTGAGCCTCAGAGTCACTGGGTATCCAGCAACCTTCTCTATTAGAGAACCTTTACAGTTTTTATTCACACTTAATAATAAAATATGAAAACCCAATTCAAATGTAAGATTAAGACAAAACTAACATGTGACAGCTCATGAGTTATCAGTGTGAACATAAATTAGGCCCAGGTGGTTGCTGTGTTTTTCATAATAAATACTCAAGGTTTTTAGTCAAGATACAAAATCAAAATTAGTAATTTTACTTAACTGCTAGATAATAATCTCACAAGTGCTGGATCCTGGAGCATTCCTCCTAAAATTCCATTTGTCTCATTCAGAGAGAAGAATCCTGGGTTAAGTGTAAATGAAGAGCTTTCACTCACAGAGACAGCACAGTGAATGCAGTCCATTGCAGAGTGTACTTTCTAAGGGGGTATGTTCTGTGGAAAGGCAGAAAACCTACCTGTACAGGTCCTTTTTATGGACCTGTCCCAGAACCCTTTTTGACATACATCATTTTTTTCTTCTAGGTCAATGTGTCTTTTAGTGGCACCTGTCTCAAAAAGGAGTTCCTAGTAACATATCTGGTGTCAGTTTTGAAATTGTAAGATTCCTTACTGTTGACTTTGTGTGAGATCAGGAGGTCCCCGTCAGCACCCATCCTCAGTGAGCCTCAGTGCTGAATGGGCGGTGCTTAGGAAAGGCCCATTTTAGCTGCAGAGAAGCACTCCTTTTCCCTTTGCCAGTACTATAGGGCGTCTTGTCGTATGCTTTCCATGCTTTTCAGTTCTGGTTCCAAAGGTTTATTTGAGAAAAGGACATTTCCATTGCAGTCTTTTTTTTTCTTTTTCTGAAAATAAATGTTTAAGAGTACTAACCTGATTTAAATAACCAGACATGCTAAACCGTGAGACAGATTGAGGCCAGAGATGAGTGTAGGTAGATATGGAAAAGGAGGCTTTATGGCAGATATACCAACAAAATGAGACAAGACTTGTCACTTTGTGCACTCTGAGGAAAATACCATGACAATTTTCCCAGTCCACTCAGAATGTTCAGGTATGACCTTTCAGGTGGCCTGGTGGTTCTAGTTGCTTTGGTGACTCCACTCTAAGTGGTCAGACTTTAAGAATCTGGCCACTTCTACCGTCCTTCACCCAGACAAGCTCCATGTGGAGGCGCATCCCACCATTCTGTAGCGCCATGCTGTTGCTGTGCTCACACTCTAAGGAAGTGTACTGGTATATTATCTGTATTTTGTTAAATAAATCCTGCCTGAAGACTAGAGGCAAACCTAAAGCCATTAGAGGTCAGGCAGTGGTGACACACACCTTTAATCCCAGGATTTGGGAGACAGAGGCAGATGAATCTCTGTGAGTTCAAGGCCACCCTGGGCTACA
>JAQHUG010000317.1:2050368-2108152 GCA_028555095.1 Dicrostonyx torquatus
AAATCTATTTATTTATTATATATACAGTATTCTCTGTATTCTGTCTGCATGTCTGCCTGCAGGCCAGAAGAGGGCACCAGATCTCATTACAGATGGTTGTGAGCCACCATGTGGTTGCTGGGAACTGAACTCAGGACCTTCAGAAGGGCAGGCCATGCTCTTAACCACTGAGCCATCTCTCCAGCCCATCTACTACATATTTTATTGCACTGAGGTCCTTAATCCACCTGTAGTCTTCCTTAGGGTGTGATCTTAGGAAGAATTCGCTTTTATTTTAGTCTTTATTCCTGTAAAAAGCCAATTGCTCTACATCAATAGTAGTATTGCTTTACTTCATTGGCCTGTAGTGCTGTCTGCTCTATACAGCTTAGCCCAGAAACATGAGTCTCCACCTGTTCCATTCTTTTACTTTGTCATCTACTGATGGCATATGCTAGCTTATATGTAAATTTGTTGTCCTGTATATCTGCTAGGACAAAGCAACCTTCCTCTTCCACAAGACAGCTAGAATATTTGTCGTAGGGTTTTATTGCTTTGAAGAAACAGACACTATAACCACAGCGACTCTTAGAAAGGAGAACTTATAATTGGTGCTGGCTTTCAGTTGAGAGGTTTAGTCCATTATCGTCATGGCAGGAAGCATGGCAGCATGCAGGCAGACATGGTAGTGTAGAGGAAGCTAAGAGTTTCTACATCTTGATCCACAGGCAATAGAAAGTGAACTGTGTGCCACATTGGACGTAACTTGAGTATATAAGACCTCAAAGTTCACCTCCATAGTGACACACTTCATCCAACAAAGCCACACCTGCTCTAAAAAGGCCACAGTTCCTATTAGTGCCATTCCATGTGGGCCAAGCATTCAAACACATGAGGCTATGGGAGCTCTCTTAGTTAGGGTTTAGTATTACTGTGAAGAGACACCATGACCGCAACAACTTTACAAAGAAACATTTAATTGAGGTGATGGCTTACAGTTTCAGAGGTTCAGTCCATTAGCATCATGATGTGGAGCATGGCAGCATTCAGGCAGACATACTGCTGGCTACATCTTGATCAGAAGGCAGCAGGAAATCAACTAACTATCACACTGAATGAAGCTTGAGAAAAGGACCTTAAAGCCTGTCCCCTCCAGTGACACACTTCCAACAGAAGGTGTGACCCAGATTAACCCTCCAACCTCAAGGTCTGGGATTAAAAGTGTGTGACATCCAGCTTCCTCCAACAAGACCACACTTTCTCCAACAAGGCCACAACTACTAATAGTGCCAATCGCTGAGTTTATGGTGGCCAAATGCATTCAAACTACCATAGGGGCCATAGTTTTCAAACCATGACAATATTCAAAGGGCATGCCTATATAAAATCTTTGACCAAATAATTAAGATTTTCAAAAAATCAATTTTATTAAAATATATTTTAAAATATACATACTAGATTTGAGATAATTTAGATGGTTAAATTAACAGAGTAGGAGACCTCTTCAATTTTTCAGATCATCTTTTATGTCTTTCTGTAGTTTTACACTTTGAGAACATTCAACACACTGTAATACTGACTGCTCTACTTTAATTGTGCATTTATTTAATTGTTCTCTAGTTTAATTGTTCAGCATCTGACAGTATAGCTTTTCTTTGGTACTTACATGTAGAAACTGGCAAAAGGCTTAGTACTCATTGGAAGAACAATCTACTTAATCCACTGATTTACTATTTGTGAAATTTTTCAGATAAAATTCAAAGAGAACAGAGGCTTGTTTGACATCATGGAATGAACGTTTAGCGTTGAGACACATAGAATGGCTTCTAACTCAATAAAACATTGAGAAGTCACAGAGTGTGTCTGGGTGGGAAAGGCTAAAAACAAAAAAGATTATCTATAGTAGAATTTTTTCTTAACTTTGATGAATACAATAAAAAGTGTGTAAGTTAAAATGTGAACACCAGTGTTGTGTGATATTTTTGCTCTTTTTGACTTTTGGGGGGACCCACCCCCCAGCTCCCAAATACATCACGCACAGAGGCTTATTCTTCGTTTTGAATGGCAGACCTTAACTAGCCAGCTTCTCTTATCTTAAATGAACCTGTCCACTTTTCTCTCTGGACTTGTATCTTTCTTACTTCTCTGGCCCTGACACCTTCCTGTCCTTGTTCTGTTATTGCTCCTCTCTTCCTGGCTTCTCCTGTTTATCCTCTCTGCCCGCCAGCCCCGCCTGTCCTTGCTCCTGCCTTGCTATTGGCTGTTCAGTTCTTTATTAGACCATCAGGTGTTTTAGACAGGCAAAGAATTATAGCTTCACAGAGTTAAACAAATAAAACTTTAAGTAACCCACATTAAAATAATATTCCACAACACACCAGGGCTGCCGACGTGGCCCAGTGGTAGAGGATGTGCCTATCATACATGAAATCCTAGGTTTAACCCCAGCACCACATTAAAAAAAATATCAACTTATGATACATTTGATAGAGGGAACTGGGTGCTAATAGCGCACACCTTTAATTCCAGCACTCAGGGGACAGAGACAGATGGATCTCTGTGGGTTAGAGGCCAGCCTGGTCTACAGAGTGTTCCAGGACAGGCAGGACAATTACAGAGAGACAACCTATCTCTGGTTTGTGTTTGTGTGTGTGTGTGCGGGGGGGGGGGGATGGAAGAAAACTTGAAGATGGTCAGCTTGTTTATTATACTGTCCTATTCTGATGTTATATAATCATCACTCTGATGAAGTTAGGAAAGCCAAAAATATATCCATAGGGGAAAGAATATTCTCAGTGTCTCACAAAAGGGACACATAACAGTTTGAGTAGAAATAATTCAACAAGGCAATTGCTTTTTGCAGAAAGCATGTACCAGAACCGAAACTATCCTAGCAAGCACACTCAACCTAAATGGCCTCTTTTATCCCAATGTAGGTGGTACTGCATTTCATTCTATTGGTGGGATCCTGACTTTACAGTCTGACATAATTATTTAATCAACACAAAGTTGTGGGGAGGGGTTCAGAAAATAAGGGTGCTTGTCAGGTTAACTATCTTTAATAGGAAAAAAACATTTCTCATACTTGCATTGGACTCATACAAAGATATAAGTATCTCCCTGTCATCTTGCTGATAGATAAAATTTTCGCATCAGTTTTCATCCCTCAAATAGTAACTATGGATTTATAATGGCAAGAGGAGATTTATTTCAACTCAGTAAAGGGCTCTCAAGTTTAGAGATAGGTAAGTAGAAAGTGACATGCACAGTAAGTAAAAGTAGAAGGACAGAAATTTCCAGAGGGAACAGGAATACAAAGAGGGTGCGATTCCTTTAATCAAAGAGATCATAATCTAGCAGGAAGGATGGTGTTTGTCCACCTCTCACGCAGTGTGATCAACATTGTAAAAACAATTAAATCAGTATGCATAAGGAGCCAGAAGGGTCTCACACGGAAAGTAACATTTTGAACAAAAGGTGAAATATGAAGGCTTGTGTCGAGGTGACTAATCTGGTTAGAATCTCATAAAAAGTTTACGTTAAGACTTAAAGCAAAGTTTGTGTGTTTCATTGGTTATGTTGAAACTAGAGGCCCAGGAGCCAAGGGAAGTTCAAATTGGTGACAAGGAAACCAATTAGATAAAACTTGCTCAGTTTGCATAATGTTACTTGTATGTACGTTTTCAGGGCTGACCTGAGGAAGATGACTTATCCCGCTTCCACGATTTCTCAGTTGCCTGTCCTGTAGCTTTTTTGTGTTTTTTGTTTTGTTTTGTTTTGTTTGTTTTTCGAGACAGGGTTTCCCAGTTGCTATGGAGCCAATCCTGGAACTCGCTCTATAGACCAGGCTGGCCTCAAACTCACAGAGGTCTGCCTGTCTCTGCCTCCTGAGTGCTGGGATAAAGGTGTGCACCACCACCACACCGAATAGGGTTGAGGTCTCATGACCTTTTGTCCAGTCCACTTTGTCCATTGGTGCCATCCTTGTTCAGCTCACGTTTGGGCAGTCATGTTGGTGACTTTTACGGATATAGCCTTGGACATAGGAAACACATTCTCACAGCAGTCTCTGATCCTTTGGCTCTTACAAACTTCCTAGCCTTGTTGCAAGAGTGTTTTGTAGATGCATTCACTAGGACTGAGTTCCACAGTTCTGCATTTTGACTAGTTTTGGTACTGGTCTCAGTCTGTGACAAAGAGAAGTTTCCCTACCTGTGGATTTAATGACAAATGTTTTGATTGTTGTGAGGGATTATATTCTCTTTGTTAATTAGTGGGTGTAGATTCTCCTCCAATAACCTTAACTTCACTAGCACTGAGTAGTTAGCTAGGTTTCCAGTAATATGTGGTTTCCCTCTTGTTGAATGAGTCGTACATTCAGTTAGAGAGCTGTATATGTATAAATGTGCACATATATACACGCAATAAGGATGAAAAAGGAGCCATGCAGTGGTGGCACACACCTTTAATCCCAGTACTCAGGAGGCAAAGACAGGTGGATCTCTGTGAGTTCGAGGATAGCTTGGTTTACAGAGCGAGTTCCAGGACAGGTTCTAAAGTTACAGAGTAACCATGTCTCAGAAAATCAAAAATAAATAAGAAATAAATAAAACAGGAGGTCATGAATTTGAAAGTAAGGAGGATTTGGAGGGAAGGGAGAAATGCAATTATAATCTTAAAAAGTAAAAAAATAAAATGAGAAAAAAGAAAAAATACTATAAATATAGTTGAGTTGGTAGAATTCTTGCTTAGCTTGCATGAAGTCCTGAGTTCAAATTCTGCACTACATAAACTGAGTATGGGATCTCAGAACTCAGGAGGTAGACACTGTAGGTCAAAGTTCAAGGTCATCTTCAGCTACATAACAATTTCAAGGGTAGCCTGGGCTACATGAAATCCTGTCTTAAAAATGAAATACACAGGGCTGGAGAGATGGCCCAGAGGTTAAGAGCACTGACTGTTCTTCCAGAGGTCCTGAGTTCGATTCCCAGCAACCACATGGTGGCTCACAACCATCTGTAATGAGATCTGGCCAGCAAATGTACAGACAGACAGAATACTGTATACATAATAAATAAATAAATCTTTTTAAAAAATGAAATAACACATTTTTTTTCATATTTTGGAAAAGTTAGGAGGTCAAATTGTAACCTTAAATCCACTAGGAGAAATTGTGACTGCTGCAATATAAAAAAGACACATTCATTACAGAGAAAAAGGATGGCACCCTACTCTACTCCATTTTCTCTCCTGGGATACTTGTCTTTAATGACAAGGTCTGGTCTGGGACTTAGTCCCAGTGTCCTCATTAGTGGGCTTGTGTTGCCCCACAGCAAAGCAAGATTAGAACTGCTCCGGCCCCGGCTTGACTATGTTCCCTTTCTGTCTTCTTCACTTCTTACCATCTTGCCTGTGCTTTTAGGAATATTCACAGCTTCTAGTTGCAAGACATTCTCTTTTTGTTTTGTTTTTTGAGACAGGGTTTCTCTGTGCAACTTTGGCTGTCCCAGTACTTACTCTGTACCAGGCTGGCCTTGAACACAGAGAACTACCTGCCCCTGCCTCCGGAGTGCTCAGATTAAAAGTGTGTACCACCCTCGCCCAGCATGTGAGGTTCTTAAATACACTTCTGAAGGGAAACAACATAATCAAAATTATAGAAATAGAATCTAAGAATAGTGATTTGTAAAGCCTGAAGTTTCTACTTCCTGCACACACATTTTCCTATTTCCATACCTTATCTTTAACATCACATTTTCTTTTCTCCATTATACTCCAAGATTCATTTATCAATTTCTTTATGTTGATCTAATAAAAAATAACCTCCACATTGAACAATTTTACAAAATAATTTCTAAATATATACTTGAAGAGAATGCAATTCCAGATGAGACATCATTTTGATGATGATGGTAATAAAGATTCTCTTTTGACTGTCCTCTCCCAGAACATCTGTCTAGTTTTGGATGTAGGCCTTAGTTGGCTCTGTAGTCAGTTTTCCAAGCAGTTAAGAGTGATGTGGGCACAATAATCTCTCTTGCATTTGTGCTCTTAGAAAACAAAAGCTAGGAAATCTTTAGAAACATTTCTCTCAACAGTCTAGGTGACTTTGATCTTTGATGTTCCACATCAGGCAGAATAATTTCCTCTGTTAAAATGCAAATTCCAAGATTGTTGAGTTTGCGTGCATCCGCTGTGCTCCAGCATCTTGAAATTTGGCACTCTCAGGAAGGAAAAAACCTGTGCTCTGGAAACTTAGAATGGGCTGAGCAGTATCCCCTGGAGCTCTGTCCTCTACAAAGAGATGACTGAATGTATGCAGTTCTAATTACCATGTATGGAAGAGACAGACAAGGGTGAGAATATGAAATTAGAAATAGTTTCTATCCTCTTGAAACATGTTATTTAAAGCCAGAGGGGAAAGATATTACTGTTCCAATTCCAGAACATAATAGTACAGTTCTGTGAAAGCCCCCAAACTGGGGACTGTCACCATTACTATTGTGTACTTAACGATCCACTGGGCTTCCTGTTTTCATGTACAGATTCTGATTTCTGTTGTTTTCTCCTTTGGACAGAGCATCACGGTCCACCATCAGGAACAAACTCAGCCCGCCAAAGCCCAGCACTTCAGCACAGGTCCATGGGACAGGCGCAGACCAACCACATACCTGGTGACAGGTGTGGCTATTCTCAGGTTTTGGGTTTTTTCTCATCTCCCTGCTTTTCACTATCCCACTCCCGGGCAATAGTGCATAAGCCATATAACCAAGTGGAAACTGCTGCTTATTTCATCCTCACAGTCCTTCCCCCTCCAGACTGTCATCCCCTTCCCAGTCTCCATCCCAGGCACAGCACAAAGACCCAGCCTGATACCAGCAACTGACTGTGCTTCTCTTGGTAACCACTTCAGTAGGGAAGGCCGAGCCCCACCTGAGTCAGTCTTCTTGCACTGCCTAAGACTGAGTGAGAATTTGTACATTTATCTGTCCTGTTATTAAAAACATTAGTCATAAAAGAAAATCTTAAGTTTCCAGAAATGCAGCCTCTCCCCAGGCCTTGGGGCTTTGAGAGGTCCATTTCTCAGGGTAACAAGGTCACCATATCTGCTCCAGCCTCAGTTTTTTTGAGTGCAACTTTCTTTGAGAGAGTAACTCCATCAGGACACCACTGAAGGAAGTGGGGCAGTGTTCACAGGCTTTAAGCTACTCTGGAGGAAATGAACAGCCTTTTTTCTGGCAATTCTGGCCCTAGAGATAGTCCGTCTCCAGCATCTTGTAAGGATGGAGGATGGCAAGGCTCAGCTTCAAGAAAAGAGAAGTTGATCTGCTTTTCTTCTTAGACTTGTTTTTCACGTTCTCGAGGTAGATTATGCCTTGGTTTCTCTCACAGAATTGCCCTAGAAGGTGAAATTGGGAAAGATGTCTGCAGTTCCTACAGACATTCATGGTCTGACCACAAGCACCTTGCGCAGCCTGACACGGCAGTGATTTCGGTTGTGGGAAGTCGGCACAATCAGGTAAACACAAACACCGTGGTGCTGAAATTTTGGGTTACTAGATCACTGACATTGGTGTTTTTATTGCAAATCTGTTTGAATATATTTACTTCCAAAATTACTAATTTTTACAGAACTGCTAAAATGGTTGGAATTTTACTATACCATACAAGAGGGTGTAGAGATAAGACTTTACCCTGTAAAGGGAGAAATTTAAACCTAGGCTAAATATGTACAGGCACATAGTATTATAGCTAATTAAATAGGGGGAGCTTTTTTGCTTATTGTTCAGGGAAATTTTTAAAAAATTAAAATTTTAAAAATCTGTTCTCTAAATTGTTCTATTTCACAGAGAACAATTAGAAAACTGCATATGGCTGGGCGGTGGTGGCGCACGCCTTTAATCCCAGCACTAGGGAGGCAGAAACAGGCGGATCTCTGTGAGTTCTAGGCCTGCCTGGTCTGCAAGAGCTAGTTCCAGGACAGGCTCCAAAACTACAGAGAAACCTTGTCTCAAAAAACCCCAAAAAAAAAAAAAAGTTAGAAAACTGCATAATCTTCAAATGAATTTATAAAAATTAAATAGCAGCCCAAACTAGCATTCCTTCCTTAGTCATAGAGATGCTATCAGGAGTAGTCCTCATGTCTCTCAGCTGTAAGAGCAGATTCTCTTCCAGATGTAGTAAAAGCATAAGAACATACTATCGTCTTCTTCCTCCAGAGCCTCGGCTGTTACCCAGTAGAGCTGGAGAGGGGCCCTCGGGGCTTTGGGTTCAGCCTCCGAGGAGGGAAAGAGTACAATATGGGGCTGTTCATCCTTCGCCTCGCTGAGGATGGCCCTGCCATCAAAGACGGCAGAATTCATGTGAGTTGGCTTCTCTTTGCAAACTTTACTTCTGACTCCAGACTGGAAACTTATAAAAATAATTGCTTTAGAGGGAATGCAGAAACCTCCAACATCTAAGAAATGATTTTTCCTAAAAGCAGCCACATGCTGCTGTTGTGGTTTTCTGGCCACCCAGGGTTTCTTAGTTTGATGGTTTTTTTGTGTGTCTGTAAGAAAAATTAGTTCTTGTATAGTCAGCATATAAGGCCAATGGATTAATAAATCAAGTACACTTCCATCTTATTAAAAGTCTTAAAGACAAGCAGGATAAAAAAGACTCCAATTTCTTCCAAGACATAATAAGCCAGGGAGTTTTTTCCACTTAGTTCCCTGAAGAGGCAGAAAATTCTGGTCTGCCAACCTTTATGATTATTAGAAAGACCAGAATCCACATTAGTAATATTTTATCATAGGCTTTCTCAACCCTGAAACACCAGCATTGTATAAAGCACTGGAGACTAAATGGCTTAAAGATCTGCATTTTTTTTGTCCTCTGCATGTTAAAGAGGAATTTTACAAAGAAAACGGTTGGCTTTAATGTTTAAAAACTAGTTAATTCTAGTCATCACTAAAATTTTAAGTTCTAGACAGCCTCCCTCTTACTACCCAAGAGAACTTTGGGTTTCCTCTATCTGTCATTAGGAGGCACCAGGGAAAAAGAACCCTTTTAATTGAGTAATAGTAAGACAAATTATTCTTAGCTCTAATAATCAGAAAAGACTCGGGGCGGGGGGGATATACCTTAGCTGGTAGTGTACTTGCATAGTATAGCCTTGGGTTCAATTCCTAGCACTATATAAAAACAGTGGTGGCACACACCTGTAAATTTTGCACTTGGAAGTAGAGACAGAGGGGTCGCAAGTTCAAGGTCCTCCTCAGCTACCATAGCAAGTTTGAGACCAGCATGGGCTACATGAGTAGACACTGTTTCAGAAACAAAAATATCTTCTGGGTGATTGCAGCTTTGCTTTTCCACATTACCGCTTCATACCCATCATTTGTTTCAAAACTAGTTTTGAATATTGGCCTTAACCAAGACTTTAAGTCTGGTGTTAAATGAGTTGGTGAGAGTATGATATCAATCCTTCCTTAAAATGACCAGGCATATGCACAAGATCAGAGAGCGTGACTAACAAAGGTGCCTGAAAATAAGTACAATTCAGGAAAGAGGCTGAAAGATGCCCTCCAAGCTGAAGAAATAACAATGGGTGAAATGAAGGAATGGCACTCTACATAACAGGGAACTCTGTGGCTGAGTGATATCATTATTTAGGATGTGTACAGAGGAGTGGAGGGAAGTAAGGTGAAGAAAGCATGGGTTAGAAGTATGGAGGTGCTGGGCAACGGAAAGCCACAGTAGGCTTTTTCAGAGCAGCATGCTGCTAAAAGTGTCTACCTGCAGTGTACAGATGGATGGAGAAGAGAGGTCACTGTCACTCATGCATGGAGTGGTGGTATGAGGAGAACTTGCATGCTAACGCTTTGGGTAGAAGGTAAAATGGAGATCACTTTCCAATGAAGGAAGGACCAGCTTAGGTGACCCATTAAGTATCTGATCAGTGAGAGACAAGGGAACAAAGACAAAGGCTGTCTGGGGGATCTCCTTGCTATGGAAGATTTGTCACTCATATTGGTTTAATAAAACACTGATTGGCAAGTAGCCAAGCAGGAAGTATAAGCACGGTGACCAGACTAAGAGAATTCTGGGAAGAGGAAAGACTCAGTCTACAGTCACCACTCAGACACAGAGGAAGCAAGATGAGACTGCCTCAGTGATAAAAGGTACTAAACCACTTAGCTAACACAGCCAAGAATTATGGGTTAATTTAAATTGTAAGAGCTAGTTAATAATAAGGCTGAGCTAATAGGCCAAACAGATTATAATTAATATAATTCTCTGTGTATTTTGTTGGGATTGAACAGCTGTGGGACTGGGCAGGACAGAACCTTTTGTCTCAACCTATTCTTACCTGTGTGACAAAAGAAAAAAAAAAGCTCAGGTGAGAAAAAATTTGACAGCCAGCTGCTATAATTTTTTTTATCATATTAAAGTAGAGGTACCAGTTAGATGTCCAAGTGTATTTCACAGGCCTTAGACGGTGATATGACCCAGACAGACAGAAGCAAAGGGCAAGTTTTTGTGGTAGATTAAATCACTCAAAGAGTTTTAGAGAGCAGCAGGCCATGGACATAACTCTGAATGGGGCCTACAATTAGTGCACAAGAAAAGTAAAGCAAATAGTAAGGGTAGAAATGCAAAGTCACACACAGAGCCTGAGGTTATTATAAGCAGGAAGGCCAAATGCCATTGGGAGCAACTGATACAGAGTAGTTGGGGCTAGCCTGCTTGCTTTCTCACAGAGTCCAACAGAGTGAAAAGAGCTCAGGCTTGAGAATTGAGCAAGATACAAATCAAACCTTTTTCCTACCATTTTGTAGCAATATAGCTTTAAGCAGTTTTTTTTGTTTTTTGCCTCAGTTTAGGATCCATTGTGACATGCTTTAGAGTTCTCTTGATCCTCTTCCCCACATGCTCTTCCTCTTCACCTCTCCTCTGCGGAGGTATTTCACATTTCTCCTTTTTTGGTTTTTCAAGACAGGGTTTCCCTGTATAGCCCTGGCTGTCCTGGAACTCGCTTTGTAGACCCGGCTGACCTCAGACTCAGAGATCTGTCTGCCTGTTTCCTGGTGCTACGATTAAAGACGTGCAGCACCACTGCCTGGCTTACATTTCTTCTTTTTAAAATGTTGGTTCCAAATAGAGCCCTCAGATCTACTAATTCCATCATCCAAATGTAAGCCAAACAGGCCTTAAAAACAGGTAATGTGTAGTTCTTGCTTCCCTCCTCCCTTCTTGAATGACAATGTCTTCAGTACTTCATGCAGTGCCTTGAATATTCAGTGGGTAATTTATAAACATTTTTCAAAAGGATGTCCTGGGTGAGTTTTCAAATCAAGATTAGTACTTTATAGATATCAAGAGGTTAGAATGGATGGATAAATCTAGATAACTAATCCTTAAAATTATTAAGTGTATGCATACATGTGTGACGGTACACATGCCAAGGTGCATGCCAGAGGACAACTTGAGAGTATTGGTGCTTGTTTTCCACCATGTGGACCCCAGTATTGAACTTAAGTCTTAGCAGCAAATACTTCTACCCACTCAGCTCCTAAATATTGCAATTTTTAGAAAATGAAGATTTGTCCTCAGCTCTTATAACTGGGTATATAGGATTAGTGGTACAGAAACAATGTACTAGTATAATTTGGAAACCAAGAGAATGTTAGCTTATGGGTGGGAAGGTACTGTGTGTCAGCAGAGGATCTGGAAATATCTTGAGTCTGAAACTGGTCCCTAAATCCTGGGGTATGGTTCAGTGTGTGTCTAGCATACCTGAGGCCTAGGTTTCTATCCCTAGTGCTGCAAGCAAGGAAGTCAGATTCTCAGTTCTGTCTTCCAAGCAATGTGTATTGCCACTTGTGCTACTGTTGGTCCATGAGGTAAGTGGCAATACCACACTTAGATTTAAATCCGAGGATCTCCTTGCTGAGATCGTCTGGGTTGGATTTCCTCGGAAGACATATCATTTCTTAACAGGTTGTAAGATAATGTAATCCATGTGCCAGACTTTATGCTTTAGAAGACAGTGAGTTTCTAAAGATTTAATATTTTATGTGTGTGGGTGTTTTGCCTGTATAGGTGTTTTTACCACATGCATTCAGTACCTTCAGAGACCAGAAGAGGGCATCAGATCCTCTGGGACTGGGGTAACAGATGATTGTGTGCTGGAGCCTCTCTGCAGCCACAACTGCAACATCTCTTCTTTTTCTCCCTGCCTTTTGTTTTAAAGTTTTAAAGCCTAGCTCTTTTACTAAGACTGGCTCCAGTTGACCACTGGAGTTGCTTCGTCTGCAGAAACATGTCTTTTCCTTTACTTCGTCTGCCTTTCATTTCTCTCCCTTCTCCTCTCGTCTCATAATTTTTTGGTAAAACTGAGTTGAATGTTCAGCTTTTCAAAAATATTTTCACCATTTTATTGACGTTTTATAGCAACCTATAATCTCAAAATAATGTTCATTTGTCCTCCCTGAGGAGTATTTTTCCCTTTGGTTTTAAATATAGAGCTCTCAGACACAACACTTTCCCTTTCCTTCCTATTTTTATTTTAAAGTTAAAACGACACCTGGTGGCAAGTCTGTTTAATTACAAGTTTTTTAAAGATTTTATTTATATTAAAATATACAGGTTTGTGGCCTAAGACAAAGAATGTCACTGAAACTGTGACGTCATTCTTAAGATAACTAATCGTGCTCACATTAGTTTTCCTTTATTGTAAGATTTAGAGATATTTTGTTATCTATACTTCCTTGGGGAAATAATTTTTTTATCACTTATCAAAGGAGCTTAATAGTGGCTTTTGTTCCACTTATTCTACATAAGAAGGATTTTGTTAATTGACTTTCTTACTGTTTTCTGTTCAGTAATCTTCGTCTTACTTCGCTGTTTGTTTGAGTTCATTTCATGTGTTTGTCTTAGTCTGCTTGTTACCATAACTGAACACCTGAGTTTGGGGAATATATAAACTGTTATACCTCTGGAGCCTGTAAAATCTCATGTTAAGAAACCCTTGCTGATGGGTATGCTAGTTTTGAGACAGTAGGCATGTGACGGGGGGATAAAGAATGCCTAGGAGATAGGATTTCACTTTTAAAACAAAGCCACTCCCCATTGATAATAATATAATTGCCTCCCAAGTTCCCACTCCTCAGAACCCCAATATATGACTTAAGAGGTTAGGTTTTCAGCCTGTGAATTCTAGGCAATGTTAAAGCATAATGTCAGTTAAATTCACCAGCTGGTCATGCTTCGTTTCATTTATTTATTTATTCTTTTTATTGAGCTATATATTATTCTCCACTCCCTTCCCTCTCTCCCCCTTCCCTTCTACCCTCTCCTATGAGTCCCACACTCCCAATTTACTTAGAGCTTGTCTTTTTCTACTTCCCATGTAGATTAGATGGCCATGCTTCTGATACTCTTCATACCTCCATTTATTCAAGAGTAAAACATGTTTTTTCTCTTTGTAAATATACAACACTTTTATTTGTTCCATAGTTTATGATTGTCTCTTTAGTATGTAGAACTGGATATATTCACAGTCACATCTCTATGTCAATGCACTTTACAATAACTTGAAGACCGGCACGTATTTACAGTTGGTTTGTAGTCATGTCTCACAGCACTCTCCAACAGCCCCACGAGACAGTGAGGAAAATGAGACCGCTGTGTATGATAGGAACCACATAGCTGGACCTCAGCTTCCTGTCAGGTCAGGCTGTATCTGTAGATTCATTTTTAATTTTTTTGAGTGTTTTGATTATATTTGCCTGGCTCACAGAGGCCAGAAAAAGTTATTAAATCCCCTGGAATTGGCGTTAAAGGCAGTTTTGAGCTACCACGTGGGTGCTGGAAATTGAACCCAGGTCCACTGGAAGAGCAGCCAGCGCTCTTAACTACCATCTCTCCAGACCATCAACTCTCGAGTCTGTTCTGTCACTATTTATGATTATTTATGATCTTACCAATATCTCAAATGTTTGGGTTTTTATTTTCAGTAATGTCTAATTGTTCGTTTTAAAATAAATACTCTGCTGCATGCCACCTTAATATAGCTCTTAAATCACGTCACCATTTTTACTCATGTCTTTTACTGTTAAATTTGTCCATATTTTTTGTTTCTCTTAAAATACATACTTCTAGTAAATGACACCAGCATTGTGGTATCTTATTTAGTCCTAGTTTTTTGTTTGTTTCCCAGAAAATTATTTTGTGTTTAAGTCACTATATACAATCCAGTAATTGCTTTAAATAAGTGTTAATATACATAAATAATATATTCTCAAAGCTTTATAAATTGTAATCTCCAAGTATATCATTTGGCTAAGGCCTCACACATGTACAGGATATGCTGGCAATGTAAAGAACGGCCAGTCTCAGGAAAGCTTCTGTTATGAGCAATCATCTGTCCCGCTTTGTAGTAAGTTTGAAAGTCCCTGTACAGTTGTTGTTTAGATGCCGCTTTATGCTGTTATTTAGGTTAATATAGAAATGTCACCTTTTCTATTGTTTTAAATTTTGGTAGAAAACTAGATTTTTTTAAAAAATATTTATTTTGCAAGACTGGAGATCGGTTCACATGTGTGAACAAGTGGGAAAGTTTGATTCTTGATTAATGCTCAGATACTGATTAGTAACCACATAAAGCTTTCCCATGTGAAATTTTTATAAAGTAGATAAAAGTCATGCATTGTTTCTCCTCATTATCTATCCATCCATTAGCTGTCACCAGAATTGCACTCTGCTAGGTTAAAGATTTCACAAGAATGACTTAGCAGGCTGAAGGGCTCTGTTGACAATGTGGAAATGAAAGACTGCTGTTTCACACAGTTGTGAATGTTCCTTGTCCAGGTTGGTGACCAGATTGTTGAAATCAATGGGGAACCTACACAAGGCATCACACATACGCGAGCAATTGAGCTTATTCAGGCTGGTGGAAATAAAGTCCTCCTCCTTTTGAGGCCAGGAACTGGCTTGATACCTGACCATGGTAAGCAAAACAGCTAAACACTCATGCTGGGGAGGGGCCGACAGAAGGACAGGGATACCCCTTTGGAGGGGATGGACATCTTACTGGCTGACTCAGAAGTGACACCAGCACCACCAAAGAATGTTACTATAATGCAAGTGATGTTCCAAACAGTATTATTTGTTGAAATAGAATGTTTATCTTTATTTCATCTGAAAGCACATAGTGCTTTTTGTCGAGAAATATGCCTGTAAGAAATGAGAACATTAGAAGCAAACATTTCCAATGTCTTTAAAATATCCTAGCTTTATTCCCTCCTTGGCTAATTACACATTGCCGATAAATGTTATTTTCTTAAAGAAAGATAAGTTTGTCTATGAATGCCAGAACTTTAGGATTTTTCTAGTCACTTATGGGAGGTAAATCTGAGATCATGTCTGTACTCCTGCCCTTGGCTTTATTAGACGTTTTGAACTGTCACAGTGTTTTACAACTCACTTTGAGAATGCATGATCCTAGAACTGAAGGCAGTACTACACCCGTTTTGTATGTATCTTCCCTACAGCTCCCGTCAGAGCTTTTGTAGGATACATGTACATGTACATGCTCCTGCAGTCCCTTCCAGCTGTGATTCTCTGGCTGTGTTCCCTTCCACATCTGTCATACAGCACACGTCCCCATGACATCTATGCTAACTGTACTGGTTTGTTTTCACATAGTCCTAGGCTTTTTCTCTTCCTTCTTCAGGTTTGGCTCCTTCCAGTCTGTGCTCCTACGTGAAACCTGAGCAACATTAAGGCTTTCAGGGCTTTTCTTGGTCTTTCCTTAAAAAGACTTGGTAAATTTGCATGTCTTTTAAATCACTTCTTTTTCTTTTTAATTAAAATGATGCTATTAATAAATACATCTACTTCTGTCTTCTGCACTTTTTCAGTCTCCTTTTGACATTAAATTTGACAGCTTAACAAGAAAATAATTTACAGTGCCCATAAACCTCATTTGGGTTACTATAGTCTGGTCCTTTTCACTAGTGATTTTGGCATATCCTTAAGCAAAACAGTAATAATAGCTAAGCTAGTAAGTTTCTTGGACCAGCTACTTTGGTCCAGTTTTATTATTTGTATCTTATTTGGATTTATGAATAATTTATAGATATATATTACCTCTTACAGTACATAAGTGAAATAATTATAACCTACCCTTCATGGATGAGCAGATATCTACAAGCATCTGCCTTTACAAAGAGTGACGTAAACGTGTATAAGCGATGTAACATACTTTTCCTTGGGCTGTGTAACCAGTTACATACTCAAATGGCTGTCAAAGTTCAAAACTCACTGTTCCTGTTTATAATTGTTGAGTGTAACTGTGTTTTACTCAATCACTTTTTAGGTGATTGGGATATTAATAGTCCTTCATCTTCCAATGTCATTTATGATGAACAGCCACTTCTCCCATCTTCACATTCTGCTTCCATACTTGAAGAGTCTAATGTGCCAGTAACGGAAGACTCTCTGATTAGAGTTCAGATATGTGAAAAGGCAGAAGAACTAAAGGACACTGTACCAGAAAAGAAAAGCACTTTAAATGGAAGCCAGCCTGAAGTGAAGCATCAGATTGTTTCCCAGAAAAATGTGAGTAAGAAGGGTCCACCCAATAGTTATGGGCATGAGAAGAGTCTACTAAAAGGAGAAAATGGTGTCACACGAAGAGGTAGGTCTGCTAGTCCCAAAAAGTCAGCTAATCGACATTCAGAGGAACATTTGGAAAAGTTTCCCAGGCCCCTAAAAAGTGACCCCAAAGGAAAATCTAGAGATCGGTCACTCAGCCCTAGGAAAGGAGAGACTAAAGGTCAGATCACCACTAAGGCAGGCTCTGGACAAGATTCCTGCAGAAAAGGCAGAGGACGCTCTTCTAGTCCCAAGAAGCAGCAAAAGATTGGAGGCAACAGCCCATCAAACACTGAAAGCAAATTACCAGAGGTTGGGAGCCAAAGAGCAGCAGGCCATATTTTCAACAGTACTGAACAGCTCCCAGATGGTAAAGAAAAGTCGGGTGTCATCAGGAAAGATCTGAAGCAGAGTCAACTGGGCAAAAACAGAACGAGGTCTCCAGAGAAAAAGGGCCATAAAATTGATGAAACATCTCTTTCATCCAAAAAGACTAACACCACCGCTAGTAGGGCGGTGTCTGAGAAGGAAAAAGGAAAGAAGCCAACCACAGGAGAAAATGTCCAGATCTCCGCAAAGAAGCTCAAGCAGGAACCTGAAGAGAGGGTGATGTTAAATAAATCGGGAGATGACAAACAGAAAGATCCAGAGGCCACTGACAAATGCAAGGAGCATGCAGGGGGCACACCTGAAAACAGCTCTCCAGTCAAAAAAGCACCCATCACTCCAGGGCCCTGGAGGGTGCCACGTGCAAATAAAATCACAGGCACCATTGGCATGACTGATAAACAGCTGTGACCTTTTGTATAATTCAAAGAAAATTTAAGTTGTTATCTTTTACTATAACACAGCATTCTCTTAAAGGGGAGAGGTGTGTTTTTTTCCCCAGAAAGTCTTCAGTATAAAAATTGGAGCATCAAGTTAGCCAGGCTGCATGAAGGGCTTCTGAGATTGCTAAGACTCACCTGGCCCTTGCTGGCTGCCCTTTCTCATGCTCAGGAAGGAGCTGCACCATTGGGCTCCTCTGCCACGCCCTGCTCAGGCCACCCACTCAGCAATGACATGATCTTAGCAGTGTGGTCACAACTCACTTTGTATTCGTGCCAAGTAATCTACTGTATCATGTCTGTTTTATCCTTCCCATTCTGATATTTCCAGTCATCAAACAATTTAGTTTGGCTTGAAAGTATTTTCAATAGCATGTTGCATGTTTACAGAGAGAAATATTTGAGTCCTTGCAGAGGAAGAAACTGTTAGCTGATCGTTAAAGTTGGCACTTGCCTCTTCTCACAGCTTCTGACCGTCTAGTTTAAAAATGTAACTAAGAAACATCACTATGTTACAGGAAAGGTCAAATATTAAAGATGCTTTTTTAATGGCTAAGGTGTTTCAAGTAACTGCTAAAGATATCTTTACAATTGAATGCTCAAAATGAGAAAGACTGAGCAACAGAATGAACAAACTCCTGCCATGTTAGCCAACCCTAATGTAGTTACAGTCTCAGACCACCTGCTGTAGTAAGAGAAGTACAGAAGCATGTAGAAATGCCATTTCTCTTTAAAGAAAAATTACTATATCTGGATATCTTGATTATTAATCATTAGTCTCTAATACATTATTGGAAAGCCAAATATATAGATCATTGAGAGAGACTTAGTCATGAAGCCAGTGCTACAGCCAGACAAAGCACCAGCTCCTGTGGCATAGAGAAGAACTTCATGTGGGGGCAGATATACGAATTTTAAGAATTTAGAAGCAGAGCCTGCATTGGGCTTCCACAGCAAGTCAAGACTAATACAGTATAGACTGTGTTGTGGAACTTTAATTTTTAGCTAATTAACTAAAAAACAGGAAAAGCTTTCAGAGTTCTTTTCTAAAATCTAAGAAAAACTATTTGCTGAAGTTGGAGACAATTTTTAACCTCATGCAATAGATCAGGATGTTAGTTAGGTTCCGTGAAACAGCATTCAGAAGCATCTATAAATACAGACATTTCTCAGACCAAAACTGTCTACTTATGGAGTATTTGAACACTCATTCTGTTACCCCGTGAGTCTGACAAACTCCACTGTGACCAACTGTACTGACCCCTGTAGGAAACACATGCTTCCACCTATCTATTATATAGAACTCCTTGAATAGAGCAAAATTAGGAGGCTTGATAAATGCTAAGAATTTAGTACCACAGAAATGATTTATTTTCCCTATAGTCCACAATTAGTGACACAAATCCTATTTTTATTGTTAACTGTGACATAACTTTGATGTCATAACTTGTAAGTCTGATGTGGCTCTTCCTAAGTAACCTGTCACTGTATTGATTATATAATGACTTAGCCATGTGGCCTTGGAATGCTGAGCAAATATGGATGTCCTGGTTGTAAATGTTTATATATGTACAGTACCTTTATATATACACTTGAGGTTCTGATTGGAGAAAGATCTGTAAATCGCTCGTTATTTTTTATATAGATATTAAAAAAGAAAAAATTTATGTCCTGCTTTTTTTTTTTTTTAAATTGTCACCATCATTTAGCATTGCTGTTTGCAGACTATAGTTCCCATCATGATCTGAGTCATAAGAGTCTTAAAATCAGGAAGACATAATAATGTCTTTGCCTGCACTGAATTTCATATGTGAATGAAAGCCTTGAGTTGTATACCATTATTTCATTGCAAAGACATTTTTTTAATCCCCCTTTACTACTAGAGAAGACATTTCATCTCACTGGAATTCAGGTATTACACATTTATAGTGGACTAACAGTACTGACCACTTACCACAAGTTCACAGAATTCCATGGTGATTCACATTATTTAAAATCATTTTACTTATTTTAAACTTACTTTTAGAATTAAGTATCTGGATTTGATTTCATTTTACTTCATGTGTGTGCTAAATCCTACTAAAAAACTCTGGTTTATTAATGCTCTTCAGGAGAAAAATTCTTATAATTGCATGACCTCACACTAAAAATAAAGTCTAGTTCCATTTCCAGACACACATGGAAATAATGGAATGTGTCAGAGCAAAAGCTACTGAAAGTAGGAGCTATGAAGTTCTGCGAACACACCGTTACCAGGCAGGGCTGCTGCAATCCCACTGCCTTCTGTGACAGCTACGCAGCTCTGAGCAGTGTCAACTCCTCGATCAAGAGTCTTGAACCCAAAAAGCATTTGGCTTCTTATTTTTACATGAGAATACCTTTTTAAAAGGTATTTAAAGGAAACTGGGGCAGTGAGATGGCTCAGCAGGTAAGAGCTCTTGCCAACAACCCTTCCATCACCAGAACTATGGTAGGAGAGAACCAAATCCATTAAGGCGCCCTTGATGCACTCTGTGTGTGCATTCACATAAATTTAAAAAAATAGTGAAGATATTTATTATGCTTGTGCAGAAATACAAAGCCAAATGCTTTGCACACATCTGGACAAACGGAGTTCCACATTTATATTTCCATTTCTCACCAAAAGTATTGAAGGCACACAAAAGCCTGAGTAAGGTTCTGCCTAGTGACCGCCACAAAGATGTAGACTGCAGCTTAGCTTACTGTATGACCGTATAACCAAAGACCATCTGTGTAACCTGACTGAAATACAGCAGTCCACTCTAGAGTGCGAATGCATCAGAGCAACTGTCACTACCAATTTTATAAACAGCAACAGGTACATTTATTTGGGAAGTCTATCATCTTTAGTTAGCTGAAATCGTCTGCCACATCTACAAACTTGATAGGCTATAAGTTCTCTAGTGTACTGACACAGAAGCTGAACCTGTTCAAAGCTACTTGATCTCTATGCATATAAGCATTAAATATGAGGGAGCATATGAATGCTTATGAAGAATTTTAGCTAGTAGAAAACGTCTGTATCTCATGCTCTAAAATATGGACACAACCAAATGCTTAAACTATGTACATTAAAGTCAAAAAGGGAAAAAAAATTCAAAAACCAAGAAACTTACTTTGTACTTAGGACAATCGCTAGTTAACCTGCGTGCTACCTTATCAGAGTTGTGTCTGTTGTGCAGGAAAAGTATACGACTGTTTGTGTTCAAATTTCATCGCTCAGAAGAGGCTCCAGGGACTAACTGCAAGAAACAGAAGATCCATGTATGTGTAAATTAATGAATTCCCAAATCACCATGTTTGGGAACAAGATTCAGCTGACCTATTAAGAATATGTAGATTTAAATTTTTCAAAGCTTTCAGTTTGATTAATTTAAAATAAGTTTGATTCACCTTGCATTGTTTATCACCAATGAACAAAAAGTTTGAACCCATAAACTGACACATTTGAGACATCCTGTTATGTAGAATTTCTCTTGTTGAAAAGTGGAGAAAACTATATCCCAGTTAGGCAAGCACATATAGTTGTGACCATAACATGTCTAGAAGGTTTATAGATTATATCTCCATAGTAATTTTAAGAAGGATGATTTCCCCAGCAAAACAGATTTAAAATCCAAATCAATAGGTAAATTTCTTATTCTTTGATAGATACTGCTACAATTAATTAATTAATTGGCTTTAATGTGCATACTATAAAATGGGCATTTATCTACAGGATATAAAAGTAAGGCTGTGTCCATATTTTCTTTTTTTCCTTTTTCTTTTTTTTTTTGGTTTTTCAATACAGGGTTTCTCTGTAGCTGTGGAGCCTGTCCTGGAACTAGCTCTTGTAGACCAGGCTGGCCTCGCACTCACAAAGATCTGCCTGCCTCTGCCTCCGAAGTGCTGGGATTAAAGGCGTGCGCTACCATCGCCCAGGCTTGGGTCCATATTTTCAAGTATTTGATTTAGACTTTTTCTACCGGATAATTCTACATTTTGGTTTTATTTATCAATAATGTAGTATTACCAAAATCTTAGCCCTTAGCCCTTTTGGGAAATCAAAGTACAAGTCACTAGATAATACACATATGTCAACGAAACACTGATTACTGCACAAGAAAGAGTGTGGGATGGTGTGGAAGGCAGCACAGGTAAGGTGAGACAGAGGATGTCAAACTGGAAAAGAATGCAGCACTGACACAGGAGGGCCTTGGAGGTGACCACAGGAAACGTACAGCATTTAATATGGATCCAGTGTAAGAATTTCCATATTTTATGTTCATTCGTGTAGCTGTAAAAAAATCAACTTTTCAGCTATAATGGAAACCCAGTAGAGCAGAACAGCCCAGGTGAGCCCAAAGGAGGCTTGGCTAGTAGCAGTGAAAACCATGAATCTTTACTTTTATAGAACTATGACAAGACATGCCAAGGCAATCCACAAAGAAAGTTTGTTTGAACTTACAGCTCCAGAGAGTTAAGAGTCCATGATGGTGGAGTAGAGGCAGCAGGCAAGCTGGCTGGAGCAAAAGCTAAGAGCTCACATCTTGAGTTACAGGCAGGAAGCAGAGAGCATGAACTAAAATGGTAAGAATCTTAGTTCTCAAAGCTGGTCTCCAGTGACACACTTCCTCTAGCTAGGGTACACTCCTAAGCCTCTCCAAACAGCGCCACCAATTGAGCAGGAGTATTCAGCAGACTAAGCATGACATTCAAATCACCACAAGGCAGAACTAGATTAAACATTGAGCAGCAGAATCAGCACTGTACCATTTACTAAGGTAAGGAAAATGTCTCTCTTTAAAAATAATAGAAAATATTTAATAGCAGATGTTAGGTTTTGGACAAGGACAGCACATGACAAAGATAAACAAGGAGAGCCCCCAAGACTGTCTACAAGTAGCTTCTGGGCTGCAATGTAGAAATGAAAGTCAAACAAAGCAGTCTTACTATGACAACCACACAGGAAAGGTAAGCCCCCTGAAGGAACCAGCACCAGAGGGAGCACAATTGCTTAGAAGGAGAGCTCAGGGACATGCAGAGGGTAGCCCAGTTTTAGCTGAACGCTGGTAGTACAAGCACTCAACCATAATGAACCTCCAAAAGAAGCTGGTAGAAAAAAAAAATGGTAAATCCACACAGTGCTAGGCCCATACTACAAATGCAGGAAGACCTTGTTCCTCACAAACAGAAGACCAAGTACTTAGAAAAATGTTGCTTTAGCAAAAGAATTATGTATCCGAAGTCTAACTGTCCCTGGCATATCTACCAAGATTAAAAGCAATCCTTGAAATGCCCTATCTGAAGAAACTGCATTTCAAAATAAAGCTCAATAAGATTATAAAAAAAGAATCCATGCACATCACAACATCCCACTCACAATTCTAAAATTCATAACCAATAAAAAATTACCAGGCATGTAAAACAGGAACATGTCCCAAATGAAGAGACAAGACAATAAAAACAAAATACCAAATGACCCAGACAGCAAATATAATAAATATATAAATTATGTGGGAGAAAATAAACATTTTAAGGAGAGGCATGGAAGGCTTTGTTTTTAAGACTAAAACTTTTACAGATGGGAAATGTACTGGATAGATTAGACAGACCAGATAGAGGGGGATTAGGAGCTGGAGGCCAGCCTTGGTGACAACAGTGCAATTTATCTCAAAAATTAACAATACCCTGGATGATTCTGCCAAATTAGTAGAAAACTTAAAGGTACAACAACAACAAAAAAAAAAAAAACAGTCTGAAAAAGCATAAGCTTCAGTGCGCTAAGGGATGCTTCAAGCACCCTAATACATATATGGCAGGTTTGAGTTCCAAAAGGAGACAATCAGAGTGGAACGTAGAAAATTAATTTTTTAATGCCAAAAAGTTTTGTAATCTGATTATGTGAAAGTACAAACTACTTGTAAAATGATACAAAAACAATAAACCACAATTCCTTAAGGCCAACAAATCCCAATACAAACATGAAAACAGCTACACCAACACAAATGGTTCAGCTGCACAAATTCAGTGGTAAAGCTACAAATCTTAAAAGCAGTCAAAAATAAATCGCAGATTCATTACTGGAGAAGAACAAAAATGAAAGACTTCTGGTAAGAAACAAGGCAATCCAGAAAGCAAAGGGACAACTATTTGTTTTTGTTGAGACCAGGCTGGTCTCAAACTCAAGAGATCTACCTGCCTCTGCCTCTGCCTCCTGAGAGCTTAGATTTAAGGTGTGTGTCACCACCCCAGCATGCAACTACTTTTTTAAACCTAAAATCTTGTCGTCAACAAAAGTATCTTTTATATGTAATAAAGATTTTTAAATATTTCAATAGAATAATAGGCCTGAATACCTTACTTAAAAAGGTTGTAGATTATCTTCACAATGACAGTAAACTATGATCTTGTTTTAAGTTTGGCTTGGTTTATCAAAACAGGGTTTCACTGTGTAGCCTTGACTGTCCTGGATCTTACTCTGTAGACCAGGTTGGCCTCAAGCTCACAGACACTCTGACACCTGAGTGATGGGTTTAAAGGCATGTGCCACCACCGCCCTGCGACAGTAAACTATGAATGAATTCCAAATGAGACATATTTGGCAAAAGATCTACCATCTTAAAAAACAAAAGGGCTAGAAAGATGGTTCAGTGGTTAAGAGCACTGACTGTTTTTCCAGAGGACACAGGTTCAAGTCCCAGCACTCAGAAGGCAACTCATAACTGTGATTCCAAAATCTGACATCCTCACACAGACATACATGCAGGCAAAACACCAATGCACATAAAATAAAAACAATAACAACAACACTGGATTGGACTAGGGGGAGAGGAAGCTGTATGTAAAAAATGGAAGCAGAAAGACCTTGTTTAAAAAATTAATGTCAAATTTGGGTGGGTGGCAATGGGGACAGAAGCACGAAGTGATCAGAAGATAATTATTCAGATTTGGTGATGATATAAGGCAGGTGAATGAGCAATAAATAATTCCAACATGGATAAGTAATGCCTTTGTATATAAGTTTACCCACCTGAAACACAAGTCTTTTACACACTACCAAAACCATAGTCCACACTAACCCTCAAGGTAAAGTACTAGAATACACTGTAAAGGTTCCAAATTAAAAACAGCCAAACTCTGCAAAACCTAAATCTTAAATTTGAAACAATTGTTCCTTATAGAAAATGGTCAGCCACTTTCTGTGACCTGTCTGTTGAGGCCCGAGAGTCTAGATGAGCTTCAAGAATCATAGCCCCCCGGGCTAGAAAGACAGCTCAGCAATTAGGAGCAACTTTGCACACAATAATGAAGACCAGAGTTCACAACCCAGAGGGAATAGTAACTGGAGGATCTGTTTGGCTCTGGCTTCCAGCCTGGCTCAAAGAACATGAACCAGGTTCAGGAGACCCTGCTTCAAAGGAACTGGCTGGGATTTATAAAGGACGCTGGATGTGCTTTACTGACCTCTACACATGCATGCATACATAAACATGTGAACATATAGACACATGCACATGTACACACAGACATGCACATAGTGCACAAATATACACAAAGGCCAAACATCTATACACATAAAGAGATATAAAAAATGTGTACCCAATCCTATGATATAAATGTAGTACAGGAGATGACCAAGTTCTACAAAATCTTACCATTAAGGTGTTCACACTTCAGTCTTCCCCATGAAATTCTTCAAAGCAGAGAGCTTCATGAGCAAGAATGCTGGTGTTTCCATTAAGAGACGCGTGCATAATGAAATGCTCATAAGAAAACCTACATGCAAGGCACAGTGTGGCGACCATTAGACACTGAGGACCTGAAATTGTACTAAAGGCTGGATACGTGACATTGCACAACAGACAAAACATTAGAGAAACCATGCTATCCAATGGACATGGCTGAATTACTTACGAGTATGCATGACTTCACCATGTTACAGGCTTAACTCAAAATCATAAATTAAAATTTATCTACAAATGAACATAAATTCATCTTAGAAGGTTATTGTATTTCTCCACCCACCCTGCAAAAAGTCTAGAAACTGAAATTCTCCAGTAAAGTTCTTTTATTTGGATTTAACCTAAAATAGTTTATCTCTCTTTAATAGAGAAATCTCCAATCCATAGACTATAATAGAAAAGTATTGAATTTGCATATTTCCAATAAAAGATAATTGCTTCATGCTTTGGGCATCTACCATGGTTACCCAAAAGCCTATTTCCAGTAAATATAACTAGCACAATACTGGAGGGTCCAGGATACATGTCCTGACACAGAAGGTCCGTGTCACTGTCAGGCAGGCTTTAGTTTGCTGATTATTCACATTGCTTGAGAACCATGAAAGTGCAAATTTTTGCACACATGCCCAGGGAAAGGATGTGCCCCGCTGGAAACTCCATTCGATAGGCTTGCCAGAGAAGAGACACTTATGCACGTGAGCCGGCAGGTGGGGTCACTGGTTTAAGTAAGCCATTTTTGTCTTCAGTGGGCAAGCAGTAAGTGACAGCAGCCGGAAAAGAGTCCAGGCACACAACTCAGCTTAGGACTTAATTTTCCACAACTGCGAAAATAAAATTTAAAAAAAAAAGACCATCCAGTTAGCTATAAGACAAATAGGTGGGACTATATATATATATATATATATATATATATTCATTCTTATGACCATGAACCAAGAACCATTTTACTGTTTAATTAAAAATTTATTATAAAGAATTTGCTAATAAAAAATATCATACAACAAGGTTAGCAGATGCAAAGCTCCTACATCTTAGTAAACACTTCTGTACAGTCAGAACTTCCAGCCCCAGCTGTGGTGTTATCATATCAGACTACACACATTCACTATCAATTATGGTTTTGAATTTTTCAGTTTCACTATCATTTACATTTTTAAAGATTTAATTTTATGTTTGTGTGTACTACATGCATGCCTGACCAAGATCAGAAGAGGTGTCAGATCTCTTGGAACTGGAGTTATATAGATGGGTACGAACCATCATGTGGGTACCAAGAACTGAACAATTGCTCTTAACTGCTAAACCATCTCTTCGACTCCCTCAACTGTATTTTTATGCACTTATCCATCATACACATACAAAAGGCTCATTACAAAGTCAATACTAGTAAAACTACTAGCTTTACATCCTTTGTGTCCTTTCCTCCATCACCTAGTATTTACCTACTCTTTTCCTTTGCATCTCGTGTACTGTACCTGCAGTACATCTGAACACATATACCCATGCATAGATTTGAGGCTAGTATCCACAAAAGAGAAAAATGTACAGGGTTTTTATTTCTGAGATTGCATAACCTCACTTAATTTTATACATTCTATGTCCATCCTTTTTCCTGCAAATTTTATGATTTCATTTTTCTAGAGCTGAACACTATTTCATTATATATGTGTACCAGATTTTCATTATCCATTCACCTGCTGATGACCAACTAGTTGGTTCCACTTCTTTGTATAGTGAATACAAGCAGCAATAAACATGGAGTGCAAAGATCTAGATCTCTGTGGTAGTGAATGGATTTCTCTGGATATACACCCAGGATTGAAATAGTTGGATCATATGGTAGTTCCAATTTTCATTTTTAAAGGAACTTCCAAACTGATTTCCATAAGAACCATTTATATAGGGGAAGAAATAGCAATTCTGAAGGAGAAAAATTAAATACTTCCAGGATCAAAACTGGATCCTTGCAGCTAATGGTCTGCAGGTTTTCAGTCATTCCTGTATTTCCCTAGGTCACAGTAACATGTTCCCCAAGACCACACTATTGACATGAAATTCAAAACTGGATTATTAATGTTTGCTCAAGAGTTCAGTCTTTTACTTTTGTGAAATGAAAAGTTAAGCAGAAAAGCCTGCAAAGCACCAAGTCCAATGTCGTCAAGAGCTGGTTCCATGGACACGCATACAGTACTTTCAAAGACAAAAGGCTATGGAGCAGTGATCACACGTACTCTTATGTTGAATCCTAGAAGATCGCTTATAACTCCTGAGACAGCAGAAAGGATGACTACTCTTGTGATGTTGTAGATTAAGGGGTTCATGGTCAGTCCATAGAGTCTAAATGGTGTGTCCAGCTCCTACAAAGACAAAGAAACTGAAATGAAATAATGGCTTTCCAACGGTCATTATTACTCCATGCTGGTTTTAAGACTTGGGCAATGATGCTGCTTATGGCTTTCCTTAATATCCCAGAGCTACTTTCAAAGATATCAGTGAGGGATTCACTAGCATTGCCATGGCCTAACCCTGTTAAAGTGGAAGGGAGCAATAAGTAATTAGTACTTTTTTTTTTTTAAGTGGCACCTTTAATCCGAGGATTTGGGAGTCAGAGACAGGAAGATCTCTGCGAGCTCAAGGCTAGCCTGCCCTCTACAGTGAATGTCAGGTCATCCAGGGCTATGTAGTTATACTGTCTCAAAAAAAGAAATAAAGGAAGAAACAAAGAAAAATAGAAGACATGAGTACCCCCATCAGAACCTAGGTGATGAGACTGGAAATTATTTTCATTATGCTAGCTAGTGCTCTGACTGATACTGCCTAGCATTGGTTAGAGGTCTTTTCTAAGTAGTAAAATGGAAATTTAATGACTCAATTCAAAACGAGCTTAACTTATTTCATCTTTCTTGCACAAAAACACTGAACTGCCAGCAGCCAGAGCTTGGGCACTGTATATGGAGACAAGTAGCCCTTTTGGCTTAGTAGGTGAATGTCTGGTAAAGAGAACTGGCAGCCATAGCTCTTTACAGAGATCAACAATAAGAGATGTGACTTCAGAAGATGTCCAGAGCATCTGGGCAACTCCAGTCTAGGCAAGCAGCAGTGAGTATGGACAAGCAATTGCTTCTTGGGCAGTGCCACCAGTGACGTTAGTGTCTCTGGGAGCAGGGTTGAGGACACAGGCACAGGAGCCAGTCACGTGTCAGGGAGTGTGAGGCTGAAATATATGCACCTGCAGCATCCTCTTTACAGTGGAATGCGTGGAGATGACAGGAAGCTTGCCATGCTGGTGGCCACTCAGCAGGGCTAAACACTAACACCCAGACAAACCCTGTCCACTGGCCAAGAGAGGTCTGCTTTTCCATGATCAAACTATCCCTGAGGGATATCCCCAAAAATAAGCCAGTGATCTCCCAACCTCCACCCTAAGAGACAGGTTCTTCTTCTGACCAGGCAGCCCAGCATGGTAATGGGAGCCACTCTCCCTAGCCTTACTTCAGGGAGCTTTGGAAGAACTCTGGCATGATCCTAGCCATGACCTCATCTACCCTTTGCTGTGCTGAGGAGCTGACTAACTCCCTCTGCAGTGAGAGTGTGAGATACTACTTACCTTCAACAACTTGGTGGACAGCTTCAATACATTGTTTACTAGAGTGAGCTGTTCTTTCTTATTTGGCTTTTTTTCCATTTTAAGATATAAATTAATCTAAACAAAAGAAAGGTAAATTTTACAGGAAAAAATGCATAAAATCTGGCAGATTTTGAGAGTCATATTCTCAAGTTAAAAATATTTTGAATCTATGGATTCAGCAGCTACGGAGCCATGTATTCTTCCCCATCCTTGAGCACAGTGGTTCCCAACTTTCCTAATGCTGTAACCCTTTAATACAGTTAAAACAGTTCCTCACGTTGTGGTGATCCCCTGCAACCATAAAATTATTTTCATTGCTACCTTATAACTGATTTTCACTACTGTTAAGAATAGTAATGTGCTTTTGGTGGTCTTAGGCAACCCCTGTGAAAGGGTCTTTAACTCCAAAGAGGTAGTGAACCACAGGTTGAGAACCACTGCTAGCACCACCTCTTTGATAAAGAAAAGCTACTTAGGAAAAATAAAACAATTCCTGATGAAACAATTTAAGAATCAAAATAATGAAATATACTAATTCTAACATAATCAGCATTCAAATTCCTTGAATTCAAAGAATTCTTACTCTTCTCGGGCTCCCCCAAGTAGTCTAATATCTTCAATAAACATTTATGGAGAGAAAAAAAAAAGAATTGTTTTAACTTACTAATTCCTTATTTTTCCCCTAAAGAAAGAATTATCCACTATGAATCTGAGGCCAAAAAAATAAAAAACAAAAACAAATTATCCCAAGTATTTTTATTTACTGTTTATGGCAAATTTGAACTTAAAAATCAAAATTAACCAAGAAAATGAATTATTATCACTCCATATTCACAGAAACATCTGTCAATCTTAGCATGTGTTCACATGTTCCCTTACTACCCATAACAAGTGTTCACAATGTAACAAGTGCTTCCAGCCCATTAGCTCTTCATCCTCCCAGTCCTTGGCAGGAGATAAGGTGTCAAACTCATTTCCATGCAGTGAGAAAGATAATTAGAGTGGCCACAGTGATGGGATGTGAGGTCACAGTTAGGGAGGCAGCTCCAGGCCCCAACACCAACACCACAGTGTAAACTGTGACCACTGATCAAGCTGGGAGGACCCATCAATACCTGTTCCGTAAGCAGGATGGAAACGTTGCTGTATTTCTTGTTGGTTTCTGACCCCAGTGAGGCCAGGCGAAGCAAGAAAAGCAACAGTGCTGTTTCCCAGATCAAGAACTCCCAGTTGTAAGCATCATTCAGGAAGGTTTTGTGGCCTTGAAGAACCTATCAAAAGACCAGGAAAAGCTCAGTAGTTTTCTTAGCATCACAGATTTATTCCTGTGTCAATTTTAAAACATTATTGTAACCCACAGTTTGAAGATTCAAAGGAGAAAAGTTAAATATTCATAAGGTATTATTTTATTTACTTAGTCATTATGTATTTCTCCAAGTTTTCTAGTTTTTTGTTTTTTTTTTTCCCCTGTTCACAAAAGATGGCAAAGGTCTACAAGGAGCAAAGGTAAGAAATGACAAACTTCTGGCTCCTTGGATCACCAGTGTGCTCACAGAGACATGGCGGCCACTACTGAGAGTATGAACTGTATCTGTCTAAAGAGCTCCAGCAGTAATGGCCCTCAGGCCAGCCCATTTTAGGAGTCAGATGATAACACAGCAGCACAGCTGCACTGAGTACCTACCATGTCTTCAGGCTTTATTGCTTTAAAATTTATTGACTTCAAATTAAAAAAAAAAAAAAACCTTCACTCAGGAAAGTTAGAATAATTTCTTGAAGAACTATCCAGAGAACTCTGGCAGAAGCCAGATGCAAACTTGTAATAAGGAGGAAGTCACCAAGCAGCTGCACAAATTCTTCCCATCCCTCCTGACTGACTCTATGGTCTCACAGGACCCCATGAGCTTCCACTAATGCCAGCCTTGGTTTGTCATGATTCCCATGGCCAGAGGGACTGCTCATTATCTCTCTAAAACCAGTCACCAATATCTCAGGTTCTTAACTCTGATTCTGAAAGAGCAAAGCTCTTTAGCTAAGTCTGGACTGAGGTCACTACTGTCAATCAGCTATAACCAGGATTAAGAAAGTCACACTTGGAAGCAGCTATTGGCCCTTTAAGAAAATGTGCCCTACACAATTACACAAATCACAGCTGAATGTTACAGACCACCCAGAGTGGTAACACAGGCCTTTAATCAGACCTAGCTGGGAGCTCTGTGAGTTCAAGGCCAGCCTACTCTACATAGGGAGTTTCATACCAGCAAGGACTCTGTCTCGAAGAAAAAAAAAAAAAGGATAACAAAATCCTAGAAGTACTGAAAAGAAAACAGGGAAGAGAGGGAAAACAAACAAACAACTAGCTGGCAACCTAGGATTCTATTCCTACTAATCAATATCTTTCCAAAATTAAAGGGGGGGTTAACTGGGGCACCCATCTGTAATCCGAATTCTTGGAAAGTAGAGGCAGGAGGATCAGAAGTTCAAGGTTATCCTCATCTACATAGTAAACTGGAAGTCAGCCAGAACTCATGATACATGAGGCCCTGTCTCAAAAAACTAAAAGGAAAAAAAAAAAGACGTTTCAAATGAGAAAACTGGGAAAGAACTCGTCTGCAGCAAACCAGAACTAACAGAGCACTAAGGAAGAGACTCAGGCAGGAGACAGTCCCAGAAACAGACATGAATGGGCAATGCGGTGTGCAGCTACATCCGAGAAGTTACCAGCTACACAAAATAATGATTACAGCTTTTCAGCCTTAAATGTATTTGTATAAATTTTAAATAACAGATAATGACACAAAAGAAGAATGGGTAAATGAAATAAAGTGTTCTAAGACCTTGTCATTAGGGGTAGGGGGATGACTCATTGGTTAAGAGCACTGGATGCTCTTCTACAGGATAACAGTTCAATTCTTTTTTTAAAAAAATATTTATTTATTTATTTATTATGTATACAATATTCTGTCTCGTGTATGCCTGCAGGCCAGAAGAGGGCACCAGACCCCATTACAGATGGTTGTGAGCCACCATGTGATTGCTGGGAATTGAACTCAGGACCTTTGGAAGAGCAAGCAATGCTCTTAACCACTGAGCCATCTCTCCAGCCCCAACAGTTCAATTCTTTTGACCACACATCAGCTCACAACTGTAATTCCAGTTCCAGGAGATCCAATGCCCTCTCTCTTTAGGATTCCAGATGTGATCTACAGACATGCATACAGGCAAAACACCCATACACATAAATTTTTTAAAAAAAAAAAATCCTATCATTATCAAGGAAACTATGCATTAGACTATACTGAACCAACCATTTAATTAGACTTTACACAAAGCTAATTTCTGAGGTCACTACTCAGACAACAGTAAACAAATGTAGAAGCAACAGAGAAGACCAAATGGAATATTAGCATCAATAAACAAAGACTGAAAAGGAAATAATTAATAGGTAAGCCAAACGGGAAGCAAACAGTATCTGTAGTTACAACAATTATTTTATACTTAAATAGATCAGGCACTATAAAAGACTAAGACTATGACGTTAGATAAGAAACAGGTAACCAGGGGTTGGCAAGATGGCTTAGCAAATAAGGCTACCTGCCACGAACCCTGGGAACCAGACTTCAATCTTTGGGACTCACACAACCCAGGCTATATAATTAAGGATGGCTTCTCTGAACTCCTGATCCTACTCCTTGCCTCTCTCAACTGCTGGGGTTATAGACATCTGCCACCATTTGAGGCTATTCTGATTTACATAATAAGAATGTGTCTCAAGCAAGCAAGGAAAAAAGTGCTTAAAGTAAAAACTGGCAACAAACAACTCCACAATCATAATGAGTTTAACCACACTTCCATCAAGAACAAAAAGCAACCCCAAACTGAATACATGACTTAAACAATGTAATTTGTATACCTAGAGAAACCAGCATGTAGAGAATATTGCTCCCAGCAATGGCAGACACAATCCAAAGTGCTAATGAAAGATGTAATAAAACGAAGCAATGCTAGGGAATAAAAGAAGCCTCTACCCATTTTAAAGAACTGAAAACAGTTGAGTCTGTTCTCTGACCACTGCAGTTACCACTCACCTACTGGGAAGAAATGTGATAAGCCTGTATCTTATTACAATACAAAAAGAATAAAAGTGCTTAAAAAAAAAAAAGAAGATAAAAGTGGGACAATTCAGACAGCAAAACTAACAGATAATAGATTATAGTCCACTAGGTGAAATCAAGGACACATCAGCCCTAATTTAATAAACAGATAAGCAATAAATGAATGAGAAAGGTCAGTCTCCCGAGAGTGAGAGCTAACGATGCTGAAGGAAGAATGTGGGTAAATACTATTTACATCTATCAGTGTGACAGCTTTACAGCCAAGGTTTAAGTTCATCTAAGTTTTCAACACTCCTACTTCGAAAAGTCAAAAAAATAACAGGTGTCCAGACTATCAAAGGAGTATAAACACATTTATACCACGGCAGCCTGCTCTAAAACAAAGTGGGCACTGCATAGAATTACCCCTTACATTAAAACAGACAGGAAACCTTTACCTGTGCACAACAAATGAAAGCAATTGAAAGTGTCAGCAAGAAGACAGATGACACAACCACATCCACTGAGCGCTGTGGGCCCCGCCTCTGTGGAGCAAGACACATGTTAATGTTTAGGATATGACCAGACAGCAACAGCCCTCACACCATTAGCTTTGAGCTGTACTACATTTCTGACATAGCATTTTAACACATTTCAGGCATCTACCTGAAACACTAAAAGCCATGTTTTCCCAAATTAGGAGGTTGATTCATTAACATATTTTCAGCTTTATAGGATCTTTCCTGACCAGAAAGGCATGTGATTCCCAGCTCTTTGTCCTAGGCAACAGTTCTTCCTCTTCCTCTCCTGCATGCCATTACTATCTTTTCAGTACACCATGTCTCACATGGCATCCAGCAACTCTGTTAGCCACTGAATAATCACCAGTGACAAGAAATCCCCACATTCTTAGCAACTGAGGCCAAAATCATCAATGCATATGTTTTCCATAGCCCTGCAAATATCCCATAATTAATCGAACAGCTCACCTTTAGATAGGAACGCAGTGATAGCCATATTTTAATATTCTCCACCTTTTTAAGTCTGAAATGAGGTATTTCATATTTTCTGGCTTTCCTGGCAGAAGTAATATGGCTGAAGAGTTTTGCAAATAAAAATCTCTAAAGGAGATTTAAAAAAAAATCACAAAATAAAATGTACATTGTCTAGGTGCATGTTCAATAACTATCAATAGTATTCCTTGGATATTTAAAGTGTTAAACAAAATCAAAATTCTTATCCAGTAGTTCCCCAGGATAGCAGTGTCCACTTCAAAGCCCATCCCACAATGAAGCACCTCTTCCAAATACGGCACATTCTCAATGCATGCAAGGAATATTCTTTGGAAATTTTAATGAATCCTTAACTTTTCCAGCCACTAATGTTTATATACAATTCTAGCTGATTCCAGAATTGTATTTCTAGTCAGATATTACATTGTTTGTGCACATCCCCAATATAGGAAATCCTCAATACATAAAACTCATCAGATTTCAGACAATTTCTTTACTTGGCCATTCTTACAAAACTGTTATGACCCTGACACTGTACTGCTATGGATAAAATACAAGACCCTGATGCTGAGCAGTCAGCAACATACACTACTTGTTTCTACACACAGGCTTCAGCAAAACTTCAGATGGCATGGCTGTTGTACTCATGGCTGCATAAGACCGGACAAGATGGAGAGCAGGGATGGGTCGTTTTTCATCTGTGGTGTACCTACTGGTTGTCTCCCTCTAGTTAAAAACCCCCATATCCACACTCATGCAAACAACCTAATAAAACTCAGGCCATTTGAAAAAAAAATATGGAAAGGAGACTTGGTGAGAAGAAAAGGGGATTCTGCAGGAGTGAGAGGGGAAGATAAGAGAGGGTAATGGGTGAATTGATCAAAATATGAAGCCGCCAAAAAACAGAACATTAAAATATTTTTAAAGATTTCAGATTATAACGTGTTTTTCAAATGTCAACAATATGAACATTAAATGTACAAGTCTCAAAGTCAAAGGAATAAAATGTCTCAATAAAATGCCAAATGGAGGCAGAGGGGCCAAATGCTTTCTGTTCGTCCACTCACCTGTTTATATGTTCTCTCTGCCACACACATCATGAAAAAAAACATCCAAGTAAGACACAGTCTTTCAAAAAAATTAATTATAGACAAAATAACAACAGGAGTGACAGGTGGTGCACCACAGAAGAGGGTCAGGACCTCCTCTGCTGAGATGGACTTTAGTTGGTCGAAATTCTTCTCTCTGAAAAGCCGATATAAAAATGGGAAAAATGCTAAGCCAATGGTGACGGCATTACCCAGCATCTGATAGCCGACTCCTTGCTGGTAAGCATTGACCTGAAACCCGATTTAAAATGTCCATCAGTACTACACAGGGAAAGTGAGCATAAGTACTACAAGTATTTATCAAACACAATTTAGAATATTAAAGATGAATCTTAAAAGGAATACACATAAGATGACAAAGATTTGGTCTGGCATTAAAGCTAAGCATGTCAGAGGCCCTGGTTTCAATCTCCAGCACCAAAGAGGGGATGATGTAAACAGACTCAAGACTTGCTACAAACTAGGCTTCAGTCAGTAAGGAATGACTGGAGAACAAACCTGAGCATCTAATGATGCAAAGTGTAAAGTCCACCAACAAAAGACTACTTCAAAATCTGTTTCCAAATCGAAGTTACAAGTTGTCTTAATTAGGGTTACTATTGCTTTGATGAAACAACATGACCAAAAGCAAAATGCAGAAGAAAGGGTTTACTTCCCCTTATACTTCCAGGGAAGTCAGGACAGGAGGCAGGAGCTGATGCAGAGGCCATGGAGGGGTGCTGCTTACTGGTTTGCTCCTCATTGCTTGCTCAGCCTGCTTTCTTTTGGAACTCAGGACCATCAGCTCAGGGATAACACCATCCACCATGGGCTGGGCCCTCCCAAATAATCACTAAGAAAATGCCCTACAACAGGATTTTATCGAGGTATTTTCTTAATTGAAGTTCATTCCCTCTTCTCAGATGACTTTGGCTTGGGTCAAGTTGACATGAAACTAGCCGGTGCTGTTAAATGGATCCTCACTGAACAGCCCATTCTGTGAGTGTGTTTTCAAGAAATCAGAAGCACATGCTCTTACCCTGCTCATGATGACGCCGCTTATCTCCAACACAGACATGTCCATCTTTTTGCACTCATTCCCTTCCCAGATTATTGCACTAACTCGCTCAGAGGCAGGACTTGAATTCTGAAGCCAGAATAAATGGTTCTAGGAAGAAAGATACAAAACAGTCTCTATCCATTCCATCTTTCCTGGTAGTTCTTTTCTCTTTCTATCCAGCTCCCAGAATCCAGGGGTTAGTTCTATCAATACATTCATTCTCTATCTCGAAACCTATCACTCTGAGAGAGACCTGTGCTTGAAAAGTGCACAGGAAAGGATTCCAAAGGAGCCCAGAACTTCAACAAAGACCTGTCTAGAAAATGAGGAGTAAGCCAAAGAGCAAAGGTGCTTCCCAGATAAAGATACTTCCCAGACAAACAAACTTGCAGAGGCCCAGAAGCACATGTGAGCTGGTGCTTCCAATACCAGCAGGAGGTCAGCTGAGCTACAGCACACATGTAGGTAAGGAATGAAGCTGTGTTAGAGCAAGTAAACAAATGACTGCTCCCCAGAAGTCCAAACATAAATGCCATGTCTTCATGGGCAAGTCAATAAAAACAAAAAAACAAAACAAAACAAAAAACCCCACTGCTATGTGCAAGGCAGTTTTGAAACAGGCAAAAACATAAAAACCAAAGAAGAATTATTAGCCATTCAAAAGATTGCCATGAGAACCAACTGCTAATCCTTCTCCCCACCATCAATGGGGACACACAAGCACCAGCCCCAGGGCTTCAGCGAGGTGCACTAGCCCCCAAGGAGGCTCACACTCTTGCTATGCATCACTCTAGCTTCCTCGCAATATTCCTAAAACTATTTTAGCATGTGACAAGTGGCTAAAAATAAATTTTAAGATGTAGAATGAATCAAGTATCTTTTAAGGAATCTATAATTATAGACTAAAATCAAACCTGAGATCAAAACTATCACTTGATTTGTGCTTAGAAGAAAGCAATACCATTTCTGCATAATTTTTATGAAACATGAAATTCAATATACCATAAAACAGAGTATCAATCAAACTATGCCACTCAGGGAAAAAGAACAGTAAAGATCATCTGAAAGAAAATGAGAAAATTGTTATGAGGAGAAATTCAGGTCAAGGCAACTACAGAGTACTCTCAGGTTCTCATCTCAGCATCCTCTCTTACAAGCTGACCCAGTGGCAAATGTTGAGTATGGAGTAAGTACCAGCTATCTGTCCTAGTTCTTTTTCTGTTGCCGTGGTAAAACACTGACCGAAAGCAACGTGGGAAGGAAAGGATTTATCTCACCTTAAAACTCCCAGGTCACAGTTCAAAACTGAGGGAAGTCAGAGCAGGGACTCCAGGTAAAAACGAAAGCAGAAACTACACAGAAGTGCTGCTTACTGGCTTGCTCTGATACCTTTCTTCTATAACTCAGACCTACCACCTCAGAAATGGCACAGCTTACAGTGCCCTCGCACATCAATATGCAATCAAGAAAATGTCCCACAGACTTGCACATACACCAGTCTGATGGAGGCAATTCCACAACTGAGCATCCCTCTTCCTAGGTGACTGTAGTTTTTGTCAAGTTGGCAAACACTAACTAGCACACCATTTTAATAGTTATCCTCATGTACCTGCTGAAAAACATCTTCTTTGGGGTCACGTTTCATCCCTGAATGAAGGGTATTTACATTAGTCCCCTCACTGTCACTGGTGACAGATGACCGGCACTCTGGGCCATGGAGAAGGTCATCCCATAACATATCTTCGGTCTCTGAGTCATGGCGGGTGCTTTCTGAGTCTCTTCTTGACAAGTTAAGACTTCGAGAGCCAACACTCACACCAGACCTAGAACCCTTTAAAGGAAAATACATAAATTTCAAAGTTATACTGAAACACAATTAAAACAAATCACTCATGGCAATGGCTGGCAAGGTTTTATAAGTTGATCACATGTCTTTGCTAATTCCCAAGGCATCATATAATAAACATGATAATGCAACTTAAATGTCAAACTCCAGTGACTCTGGATGATGACTAATCTTGATTGCCAACGTGAAAACACATGGAATCAACTAAAACCCAAGATTCTGGGCACTCCTGTGAGGGATTTTCTTAATCAGATTAATTGAAGCAGGAGGACTCATCCTCAATCTGGGCCACATCACCTAATGGCAGCCCAGGTAAAAGACATGGAAGGAGGAAGTCTTGCCTTTTGCCTGCTTCTTTCACTTTGTCAAGTCCATCTATTCTGTTTCTGCAGCTGCTCTTAAATCCAACATCTTTGGAATTTTAACAAAGATGGAAGACCAGAAAGCCCTTCAGTCTTTCTTCAGATTCCAGCATCAAACTGGGACTGCTGAGACATCTGGCCATATGGATGGAACAACCACCAGAGTCTCAGTCTTTCTGTCATAAGGCAGTCAGTCATTGATGAACTACTCAGACCACAGCCTATAAGTCAGTCTTAAGAAATCCCCTATATACCATATATGTGTATATATACATACATGCATGTATCTACATATATACATATATAAATGTATGTATTTTATGTGTATGCATGCTATCAGTTTTGTTTCTTTAGAGAATACCTGGCAAAGTGGGACTTTAAAAAAATTTCCTCTACATAGCTACTACCAAAACATTTGACTATTCAACTTAGATGTGCTACGTGTTGAGTGATTCCTGGACACACACCCTAAGGACCTGCCCAGATACCAGGCTAAGCCTTTTGAGACACTCTGAGCTTAACAGAAGAGCTTGTTTTGTTCAGGGCCCAGCCCAAATATGTTCAAAAATAACCTGGCAGAGAAAAGCAGAGATGGTGCAAGACACCAACAGTACAAAAGGAAATATGAAACTTTTTCCATAACCCCAATTGCCTGGTCAAACACAGCAAAACCACAGCACCATCTAACTATGCTCACCTATAAAGATCATGTTCAAATATGCCCCTGCACTCTCAAAATCAGACTCTTCACTGCTCCTGCCCTTTAGAGTTCCCTCTACTAAAGTCTGTCTTCAGATGTGCCAACCCCACTGAAGATAAAACTCCATATGCCAAACAAGTATTAAGTAACCATATCACTTAAGAAACCAGACTGGAGAGATGGCTCAATGGTTAAAAGCACTTGTTCTTGCAGAGGATGTGGGCTGGATTCCCAGTACCCACACGGCAATTCCTAACTCTAGTTCCAGGGGATCTGACATTCTTTTATGACATATGCAGGCAGACACATGGTGCAAAATCATACACATGAACAAAACACTTATACATATAAATACGTTTTTAAAAAATTTAAAAACCAACTGAGTCTCTCTCTCTCTCCTCTCTCTCTCTTTTCCCCTCTCTCCCTTTCCCTCTATATATGTATGCTTGCACGTGTGACTAGAGTCCACAAATCTACCTGTCTTTGCCTCCCCATTCCTGGCATTAAAAGCATGTGCTACCATGGCCAGCTTTTTCTTTTTAACATGGACTCTGGGGATTAAATTCAGGCCCCATGCTTATGAGGCAAGCATATTACCAAATGAACCATCTCCACGCCCAAAATAACTGTCCTCCTGAGCAGCACCTATGCCACATCTAAAGATTTACTTATTTTATTTTATATGTATAAGTGTTTTGCCTGCATGTATGTATGTGCAGCAAACGCATGCCTGGAACTCTGATGCCAACAGAGATCAATGAGGACAAAAGATCCCTGCAACTGGAGTTATGGGTGGTTGTGAGCCACAATGTGGGTGCTAGAAATTAAACCCAGGGCCTCTGAAAGATCAGTAAATACTCTTAACCACTAAGCCATCTCTCCAGACCAACTTTGATACTTGGAAGATTAGAGGAAAAAATGAAAAAAACATTTTATTTCCTTTATAGGGGTGAGCAGTTATCTCAAATTGAGTCAACAGAACTGAAAGCAAACTAAACACAAACTTCATAGAATCAAAAGAAAGGAACAGAAAAAATCATTACACAGAAGACATCTCAAATTCTGCTCTTACAAAAGGATGCTTTACCTGGCTGAAGGCTGCTGATTCAAATTCTGATTCAGCCAGACTATCTGAATCTCGTACTATATGACACCATCTTTTTGTGGTTTTCTTTACCTGCCAAAATCAAACCAACAAACAACAGGAAAACTTGTAAATATCTTGCTGTTATCTAGTGTTTTTGGCATTAACATCCATGCTTTGTAGACAAAAGAGAAAATTACCTGAGAGTTTAGGTGCCTTGAAAGTATTGATTTTCTATTCTTAACTTCACAACCATTGTCACTTGACGCCCCTTCCACACTCCTACGCAATAATATCATCTGTGTCCGAGCTTCACCGTCCTCCTCGCTTGACAGATCATCTGAAATTCCATTACCCAAACGCCTATACGCCTCCTACAAGAGAAACAGTATCTCACAATGGACAGCAAAAAACACTCCAGGAAGTTGTCCATCTAAAAGCAAAATTCACAGAAAAGTTCCCAAGAGATGAAAGGAAATTAAACCCAAACAACAAGTCTACTTATTACTTGATCTCAACATTATTTTAATCTCAACATTTTAAGAAAATCGTGCACTTGCAATTCTGCAGCCGAAAAGTGAGGTCGTGCAATGACAAATTCCAGCGCAGGCTTAAGTCAAACCCTACGCCTCCATCACAGCTCCCAGCTAGTGACTGAGGATCAGCATCCTCATCTCAAAAGTCGAACACAAAGTACCTACCTCATAGGGCTGTTGTAAATAAGGAAGTCAGTCTGTACTTGTAAGGCAGTTAGAACAATGCCTGACTGCAGTGATGGATTAATAAATACTAGAATAATGAGAGAATAGGACAGAGGAGGAGTGGGATGAGGCATAAGGATCTCCAAAGATATCTAGAAAAGCTATATGGAAACCTGTTACAAGCAACCTAAAATAATAACCAATTTTGATGATATGAGCTTAAATGGAGTTACCCTTCATGAAGAGGTTCATACACCTCCCAGAAGCCTTGGTTCTCATCAAACAAGGAGCCGAGGGCCAGGTTTGACATACCTCCCTTCAAGTTGTTGTTGGGGGGCAAAACTTGATGGTTGGAACCCACTGCTAAAGAAACAATGCACTTTGATCACAGGACTTGGAGAAATCGATCTGGTACTGACCTGGAAGCTTACTCCTTGTTAACTAGCTCACAGAAGGTGCTAGGTAGGCTTCTAAGAGAGAAAAGTCATGGAGAATCTTACCCAACTGAGCGCCCTGAGAACCACAATAACAACTGATCTTGCAAGATTTGCCTATTGGTACAATATTGGCATGGATATTATGGGAACAACCTACTGGTTTCTGATTGAATTTAAAGCCCACTCCACAGAAGAGAATTCCAGTCTAGTACTATAATCCTATGTTCAAGATTCTATAGTTTGGTAGCTCATAGGCCCTTATTATTTTCCCAAGTGGACACAATATCAAATTGCCTTCTAAATATTTTTTTTACCCAAGATTAGTGAAGTTGTCAGTCCTCATCAGAGAAGCTTCCTTTTCCAATGGACATCTGTTAATATAGACTCAAATGGTCAACGCAGACTAAGTGTCTATGGCAAGTACAGCCATAAATGGACTGTCTATATCACACCACCCTCCCCTCAAGGCTCAGAGACCATTACTGAAGAGAAGGCAGAAAGAGACTAAGAGCCAGAGGTCAGAGAGTACTGCGACAAAACAGTATCTTCTGGACATGACAGAAACACTATACTTGTTAACTCATAGCAGCTATGGTGATGCCCAAGATCAAAACAGTCAACAATCGAGCATGATGTGGGAGGGACTCCCAAGGCCTCCTCATTAGCTGACAAGCTTCTTGTAGATGATGGCTGCTGGAAAGAAGGTCTGTTTTCTCTAGGGCTACGGTCTCTGGGATGTTATTCATGTGCCTATGCCCATGTTCACACTGGCAGTACTAACTGGACTCAGTGGGTTACAAAAGAAGAGGACGGGGATGATGATGACATAAGGCTAGGAGGGAAATATGGAGAAGGGGGTCAGATAGACTCAAAATATATCATGTACACACATCAAATCCTCAAAGAATAAATAAAAATATATTTCTTTAAAAAAATAAAATGCCCAGGAATAAACCTTAATAAGTATTAGATTAAATGCCTCAGTTCAAGACTAAAAAAAAAAAATTTCAAAATGACAAAAGTATGTAGCTTTAGACATAGAACCACCTACATTAGAAACCTAGAAATTTCCCAAACCCTTACTAAACTGATCACTGCCTCTAGAAAAGACAAGGTCCCTCTACCCTGCTCTGTGTTCCTGCAAGCTGCCCACCCACCATGAAGGCTGCTAGTTGCGGAAACAGTAAGTTTTCGTACTGGCACATAAGTTCCAATCTGCTTGTAGCATTTCCTTGTTCAGACCAGTGGCTTTACTTACTTATGGTTTGTTGACAAACTTACACACCTATGGGTATATAGTTTATGTCTCTAACACAGTCTCAGAACAGGAAAATTTTACATAGGACAAAAAGATACTGTTATGCCCATCTAGATCTTACCCTACGGCACTTTTCTCCATCCGAAACCTTCGCTTTCTCTCTTGCTTGCCACATTCTGATCTCTGGTCGACCCTGTCTCTTCTTAATGATAGGATGGAGACAGCCTGAGTCATTGTCAGTTTCAGTCCCTTTGTTAGATACTAATTTCACCCTTTTAATCCTATTTTTTAAAAAAAGAAAAAAGTTACTAATTACTTTTCTGAGAGCAGTATCTTTCATGAAACAAAACTTTCTTCTATGGAGTATAATATATTACTCTAAAAGTCAAGAAAATTCAGAAATTGTATTTTTTAGATCTCTAGCTTGTGAAGGGTATTCAAGGGCAGAATATTCACTCCCTCATAAAGATAAATCTCTCTCTGCTCACCTCTCCAAAGGATTGCCCATTTCTATCTCATACTGCCCATCAATGCACTTCACAGTACTTGCCTATAATATTCGCTGTCCTAAACAATAACCATGCTTCAGTACCTTAACCCTTAACTCTATCCACTAAGTTTTGTGACTATGTAATGTCTGCTAATCTACATGCCAGATGCAATAGTCCTGAAGGAGTTTACCTTACTGTGACTTCACCTTCCTATTACTCCCTTCCTGGCTACGACAATCACCTAGGACATGGACTGCACAGTGTCCAGCATAACTCAAACACTTCAAAAGAAAAAAGAAGAAAAGAAAAAGAGAGAGAGAGAGAATGTTTCTCTTCCTTTCCCTCGCCTCTTCTCTCTTTTCATAAAATAGTGCAGACTGAACCTGGGCCTCACACATGTTCACATTAGGAAGTGCCCTACACTGATGTATCTATACCCTAGCCAGAGAATACTTTTTCAAAACCATTACTGAAAATAAATTACTAACAAAAAAGTAGTAATTGTCCTTTTAAACATACTTTACTGAGTGAAAAAAAAGTCACATGGAACCAAAAAAGTAATAAGGGGAGTGAATACATCTCTAGAACAATGTGTGAACATAATTCACCTTCAAGAGATTTATTTTTAAATTCATCATTCTTAATATAAGAAAAAAAACAAGTGCCTGAGTCATCACACTGGTACTCTTTTGATCTCTATAATTACAAATGAGTTATAGTTTATCTTTAATCCATTTGTCTTTCTATCCTACAGTCCACCAACATTAGGCTTCTCACCACATCCCATTCCTCATGGGTATCAACTCTCGCTAAGAACCCCCATCTTTTTTAAATTCGCTCTCTGTAAAATGTTGGCTAAGGCCTTTAGCCTTTCAGGGGGCTTTTTGCAATTGTGGTCTAAAAAGTCATTAAAATCAGATGCAATGAAATGCTGAGAGTTGATTACTAGTTTTATAGATAACATGAAAGGCGGTGGAGATAATAGTTTGAGTGAACAAGTCTTTGCAGACCCTTAAAACTCACAGAACTATAAACCAAGCTCACCCTATTTACATCTACAGCCCAATTATCATACAGACCCTGCCAACAGTAAAGGGAACACAAAATCAAGTAAAAGTCCAATAAAACAGACTCCCACCTGTTGCCAAAGAGAGTCCCCCAAAACCCACCAACACTGGGTCCAGACTCCAGAGTTTCTACTGCTCTGACTTTATCAGAGGAGTTGTTTCCATTGTCTCGGCTCCCATCACCATTTACAGCTTTTCGTAATTTTCTACAAAACATATTTCAATAATTTCAGATTACTCAAGAACTTTTCTATTTATGCCCATAACATGCCCTCAGAAAATTATGCTAACAGACTATTTCCTGAAATCAAACATAGTTAAGAGTCATACACCAAGGACAAATGACCATAGGGCATTTTCTGATTTAAGGACAAAGCAGAGTCAAGATCAAAGTCCTGTGCTATCAATTTGTTCATCCACTGCAGAAATGGAATAGAAGGGAGTATCAATACATGGTCTTGAGCTCTTCAAGCACCAACCAGACGATAGCACTGCTCTCCCTGTACATCAGCTGTCTACAGATCTAGCACATTTAATCAGGAGACAACCAGCAACAGCATCTACCATTCACACTGACATTCTACGTTGTTAAGTGATTTACATACATGGCCCGATTCTACTGTAGCCCCCACCTATAAATCAATGAGACACAGCACAGCAATTGGTGTCTTTAGAAAACACTAAATTTATAGACTCTCTTTAAAAGCCAACGTTCTGAAAATAACATTAAAAAATAAATGTGTTGGAATTCACTGAACCAAATGTCAATGTCTTATTTATTTTATTAGTTGCCTAAGTAAATAAATCTAGAACTAGTCTGAGGAGAGAAAACAACTTTTGGAAGCTAACACTGAACCTACTCAGAGAACTTCAATACTCCAAACCTCCTATAACACCACACAAGCAACAGAAGCCTAACAGAGTTGATATCTAAATAAGTGAAAAAAAGTGGCTTAGGGTTGTTGTTTGTTTTATTTTTGTTCTTATTATATAAGTCAGGGTGTCCTGGAACTCAGTACATAGACCAGATTGGTCTCAAACCTGAAGCAATCCTGTCTCTGCTTTCCAAGTGATAAGATATAGCATGTGCTATGAGGCCAAGTTTCAGTTTTACATACCAAAATGCTGGTAGTGTTAACCCAATGTGCTGAAATCCTTATCTATAGTAAATTTTCACGTTTTTTCCTTTTTGTTTTTTTTTTTTTTTGAGACAGAGTTTCTTTCTCTGTGTGAGCTGTCCTAGAGCTCTCTCTGTAGACCAGGCTGGCCTTGAACTCATAGAGATCCACCTGTCTCTGCTGCTGAGTGCTGAGATTAAAGGTGTGCACCACCATATATTACCACCAGTCAAATTTTAAAGAGAATGTTTCTCAGCCAGGAGGTGGCAGAGCCAACCTTTAATCCCAGCACTCAGGAAGTAGACACAGGCAGATCTCTGAGGTTAAGGACAGCCTGGTCTACAGATTGAGTTCTAGTACATCCAGGGCTACACTTGTCTTGAAAAACAAAACAAAAAAAGAAAGAAAAAGTAAAGAAAGAGAGAGAGAATGTTTCTCTCCCTTTTCCTCGCCTCTTCTCTCTTTTCAGAAGATGGTGCAGACTGAACCCGGGCGTCACACATGTTCACACTAGGCAAGTACCCTACACTGATGTATCTATAACCAACCCAGAGAATATTTTTTCAAAACTATTACTGAAAATAATGCTAACGCCGGTGGTGGTGGTGGCTCACGTCTTTAACCCCAGCACTTAGGAGACAGAGGGAGGCGGATCTCTGTGAGTTTGAGGCCAGCCTGGTCCAAAACAGCTAGTTCCAGGACAGGTTCCAAAGCTACAAAGAAACCCTACCTCGAAAAAGAAAAGAAAAAAATATTAACAAAAAGCAGTAATTTCCTTTTAAACATACTGCACTGAGTGAGAAAGAGGTAACCTGGAACCAAAAGGTTAATAAGGCTTCCTAGCATGAGGAGAAAGTGAAGCAGCACTCATCTGTAAGTCAAATATGCAACAAAAAGAAAGGTCACCACTTGTCAACCTCCCACCTTACCTTCTTCTCCTATTCCCATTGTTCCCTGACGGCCTGGCTACCTGAGTCGACACGATCTGACAGTGGACAGTTCCCATGAGGAGCATAAGGCACAGCGGTCCGAGCACTTCACTCACGTTCACAATAGGCATCATGAGATATAACACAATCGCTGTTACTGCAGAGGATTGAAAATGCAAAGTACTAAAAAGCACACTCTTGTAATTATGCGTGCTGCTTCCACAAGCTGTCATTTCTAAAAGGACTAATAAAAATAAATAATTTCCTAGATATCATGCACTTGGACATTAGCTGAGTAAAAATTAAAGTCACAGATTGCTGGGTAAGTAAAAAATAACCTACTGGAAGTATTCTGCAAACTGGTAGCATGATAATCCAGACATCCCTAAAGGGCTTCCACCACAGGATAACCAGATGCCACAGGCAGCAGACAGTTTTAGGGGTTTTAAGATTTATTTTTACTTATATGTAAAAGAGAGAGAAGGGCCTTTTCCATATCCAAAGAGATGATTGTGTGTTGTTTCGGTCTTTCATTCTGTTTATGTGGTGGGTTACATTTATTGATTTGTATTTATCACATCATTCCCGCATCTCTGAGATGAACCCAACGTCATCTTGCTCATGGTGGATAATTTTTTTTATGTGTTCTTGTATTAAAACTGCATTTTATTGAGAAAAAGAGAGAGTGTGTGTATGTGTGTGAGTGCATGTGTGTGTGATTGTGTGTGTGTACCTGTGTCTGTGACAGATCCTCTGAAGCTGGTGTTACAGGTGGCTGTGAGCTGCCCACACGAGTGCTGGAAACCAAACTCATGTCCTCTGCAAGAGCAGCAGTGCTTTTAACTGCTGAGTTCTCTCTCCAGCCTCCAAAGACAGTTCTGAATTACTATTCGACTCAAAGGAAAAGTATTTCCCAAGGCCCAACGATATCTGGAAAGCAAGTACCAAAGCTGGGATTTGAACCCAGGAATTAACTACTGTGCTGTATTGCTTCTTTCCATTGTATATATGAGATTTTCAAATAAATAAAAATGAAAAGTAGGGTAATATCAAAATTATCTATAGAACTTCCACTACAAATGATTTTATAGGTCTTCTAAACTTTAATGTATGGTAACTCTCCTGTTATTGAGAGTTAGTTGCTGGTGAAGAAAAAGTTAGCACTAACCCAATGGATGAATATCCTTGTTGGATGAATCTTCAACAAATTCTGACCAAGGCTAAATTTCAAAGAGATGCTTTAACCCCAACATGCTAAGAGCAGAATACTCACTAACTGCATCCCTGCAGATTCTCTATAAACGCTAGAAAGCAAGCACTGTACATATACAAAATGGAATTGTATCCAGGCATCTTGAATTTCTTATTCTCTATTACTTTAACGTCTACTCTTGCAGATTTGTCTCATGCTGCTTTGCTTTGGTATTGCTCAGGCCTGTTGTTTGTGTTTTTCACTCAGTTTACTGTGAGGCATTCTTCAGCATGCTCTTCAGGCACACCTCATACTTTCCCTCCTATTCTTGCATCTTTTCTTCTTTCTCTCATTCCTATCACCATCCTCTTTCATAATTTTCTATAGATTTAACAATTCATCCCTGCATCTGGAGGGGAGAGGAAAGAGGTTCTTAACTAAAGGAGGTGATAGAACACTTGAGATATGAACGAGAGAAAGGGGCTGAAAGGTTTGTGCAGTAGGGAAGTGAGAGAAAGATAGGAAAGAAGATGTGGTGAAAGTGATTTAACCCAAACAAAGTTTGCTGGTGCTCCAGTGGATGGCCCGAGACCCAGGCAATAAAGGCAGCAATGATTGGATTGGGTTCAGCAGGTTTGAAACAAGAAGAAAAAGACATAAAATTGGAAGAGGTAAGCACTGAAGGGGACCCAGGGGGAGTTGAATGGAGGGAGGTATACGATCAAACTACATAATAAATGTGTGTGAAATTCTCAAATAAATAAAAATGTTCTGTAATATATAATACATGTTTTATACATATATATATATTTGTGCAAGATTTAATTATGTAAAATTTAAAAAGCACAACTATCTCATTAGTATTCAATAGGCTTTCATTTTTTTATTTTAATAAATTTATTCTTTTAACCAATTTAGACATTCTACAAAGAAGGTCCCCAAAATAAAGAATAATACACAAGATAGCCAAAAGTAGGTTACAGCAATTTACTTCACATAAGAACAGTATATATCTCAGGCCTAGGATTTTCATCAAATATAAACAAAAAAAATTTAATTTTTAATACATTGTAAAATTATATGTGCATATATACCCACCAAAGAATTGTTTTATAATAAATTTCTTTCTGACTTTTTTCCTTTTCTTTCCGTAGGACTTTTATTTGTTTATTTGGTTGGTTTGGGTGGGAGGGGTATTTTTTGTGGAGGGAGGAGGAGTTACAATAGTGTCTCACCATGTAACTATAGTTGGCTTGGAACCAGGCTGGCCATGAACTCACAGAGATCCACCTGATCTTTCCTCCTGAGTGCTACCATTAACGGTATGGGCCACCATGCCTGGCTAAAAGAAATTTTTTTACATTTATTTACTTTATTATTTTATATGAATGAGTGTTTTGCTTGCATGTTTTTGCCACATTATGCCTGCTGCCCACAGAGGTATGGTGTTGGGAACTGAACTAGTGCTTTTAACCACTGAGCCAACTCTGCATTCCTTCTTTCTGATTATTAGCAGTAAATGATTAGTTTATATACTTATTTTATATACCTATATATCCATTATGGTGATTACATTTATATCAACTTGAGGCAATTAGCATCATCTGAAAGGAGGGAACCTTGATTAGGAAAATGCCCCCATGAAATCCTGCTGTAGGGCATTTTCTTAGATATTGATGGAGGAGGGCCCAGTCCATTGTGGGTGGTGGCATCCTTGGGCTCGTGGTCCTGAGTTCTATAAGAAAGCAGGCTGAACAAGTCATGGAGAGCAAGCCAGTAAGCAGCACCCTCCATGGCCTCTGCACCAGCCCCTGCCTCCAGATTCCTGCTATGAATTCCTGCCCTGACTTCCTTCAGTGTGGACATGTAAACTGAAATAAAGTCTTTCTTCCCCAACTTGGTTTTGGTCATGGTGTTTATTCATAGTAATAAACAGTAACCCTAACTAAGACATCAGGCATAAAAATTTCTTAGGGAAAAGGCTGAAAGGCCTGCTTTAAAGACCCCAATGAAAGGGTGAGAGCACAGTACGCCTCTGCTGAGTACAGAAAAACAATCATAGGTTACGCCATTCTTGAGTTACCTTGCATGAGGTAAAGCAGCAGCAACCAAACAAAGATTCTGAGAGAGGTAACCTGAATCCACCAACTGCTGAACAACGGAAAAAACACCACTCGAACAAGCCCCTTCCGAGTGAGAGATGTCCATGGAATCTCAGGCTTGGCTTTGGCAAATGTTGAGCCTTTAAGCAGTCAATAAACAAAAGATAATCATTATTACAATGCGTAAGAAACACATATATGCACCATACTGATGCCTGCTTGTCACCTTACATTAGAAATGGGGTGTGGGGTGAAAACCAGCACATGACATGCTGGCAAGACTTCTGAGATGTTCCTCAGGCGCAAGGACAAGTGCTCAAAACAAGTCAGGCTCACCCAAATGGCAAACAATACATTCTCCTAAATGACACAACAACAAATCTCCAAGTCATCGCCCTTTCACCATTACTGAAACTATGCTATTTACATAACCACAAAACATTAAAGCAAAGGAACAAAGGGCAAAAACTTGAATGATAATGGAGAAATGTTACTTTTAAAAATAACTATGCCACAATATATGGAAGATACCTAAAACTATTCTACAGTACCAGAATGAAATAACAGAGTAACACACTAGGTGAGGTGGACTTCCTGCAATTCCAGTACTTGGGAAGTTGAGCTTGAAGCTTAAAGAGAGAGCGAGGACAAAAAGTGGGGGGAAGGAGAGAGCTGAGGGAGGGAAGAAGAGAGGAAAGGGTGGGGTGGGAAAGAGTACTAGTTAGGTTTCTATTGCTATGATGAGCACTAACCAATAGTAACTTGGGGATACAAGGGCTTACTTCACCTTATCACTGAGGAAAGCTAAACCAGGAACTCGGGGAAGGAACCTGGAGGTAGGAACTAAAGCTGAGACCATAGAGGAGTGCTGTTTACTGGCCTGCTCCCTTGGCTTGCTCAGCCTGGCTTCTTATATACCCAGGACCACCTGCTCAGGGGTGGCATCTCTCAAGTGAGCTGGTACTCCCACATCAATGATTAATCAAAAAAATACCCCAAAGACATGTCCACAAGTCAATCTAATAGGTAATTCCTCAATTGAGGCTTCTTCTCAATTGAGATGACTCTAGTTTGTCAAATTGGGAAAGGAAAGAAAAAGAATGAAAATATGTAATATGTATAGAAAAATCAATTTTCCAACTCACCTCTGATTAAGTCAACATCAATCAAGTCTGGCTTTATGTGGCCCATTTTTTTTGGTTTGTTTTTGAAGCCCTATGATAAAACAAAACAAAAACAGAAATGAATCATAAAAACGTTCTTTTAAGAGTAAAAGATAAACTGTTTTCTTGCTTTTGTTGGGGTGACTGCCAAGCCTATGGGAGAATCTGAGGGGCTGCCACTGTTCCATCTTCTAAGCACTCTTCATAGAGTTCCATTCTTTGGGAAACTCAAGCTATGTGCTATAATTACCTTCTATGTGTGCACATTATCATTGGTTTTTAATTTACCAAAGTACAGCTTACAGACTCAGGGCTTCATGGTAGAATAGTTAAGGCTGAACATCTCCTTTACAAAATCTTCACATGTCAATACCAGAGGTGGTTTTCCTGGAGTCTCAAAGAATCCTTCAAAATTTTCCTTGTTTGGGAGTAATAGGGTGGAAGATTCAAAGGGCTTTATTATCTTGGTTTATAGTTAACTTCACCTCCCCTGAAGACTCTCCAATGCATTTTATCCAAGGAAACATCCCGAGTTTCCTACCTAAGGGCATTAAGGGTATTAAGGTGTTGGGGGATGGAGGTCTAATTTTTTTGCATACAAACTTTACCCAATTCCTATTTTCAGGCCCAGAGCTCATCTTTGCCTCAGACAAAATCAAGTGCATGCAAGGCACAAGATTCTCAGGAAGCTGTTGGGCGAACTGGTTGTCCACTTGGCATTCTCCTCTGAGATCCAAATACCATTGGAATTTATCATCTGCTAAAAGGTTCCTCTTTAGTCCTATTTCTTAATATTGTGATGTATCCACTTGAGAAAATCCCTTTATGTATCTACATTATGTAATTTAGCAAGGAACATTTTTTCAGAGAATGAAAGAAAAAACTTTCTGGGCCTTGGTCTTCTATCATTTCATATTAAAGCTTAACCTGCAGATTTCTGTATGTTAATCCACTTATCTGAGATCAATGTGAGACTTCTAGAGTCTTTGTTGCATCCTCAACTTTCAGATAGTTCTAAAATTGATCACTGTTGCTGCTAAGAGATGGCCTTTCCTATTTGGTTATGTTTTTAGAAGAAAAACTGAGAATCTGGAAGTCACAATAACCTTGCCATATAGTAAGTAAGTATATATTTATGAAATTATCTTTTGATTTTCTTTCAATCTTTTGGTTTGTCAAACTTGCTATTAATTTTTTTAAGAGATAAATTCTAGGTAGAATGATGGCTCAGTGGAGAAGGTGTTTGCTGCTTGAGTGTGAAAATCTGATTTAGATCTCTAGAACCTATGGAAAGCCAGATGCAGAACACACCTGTATAAACCCATCACTCCTATTGTGAGGAGAATCCCCTGGCATACATACACATGACTAACAAGAGACCTTGTCTCAAACAAAGTGAAAATCAAGGACTGACACTTGAGGTTATCCTTTAACCTCCACACATACACTCTTCCAGATAACCAGGCTTTAATTCCCACCACCCAAAGGGCAGCTAACAACCACCCACAACTACAGTTCTAGGGAATCCAGCACTCTCCCAGACTTCCAAGGACAGTCACTGCATGTATGTGGCTTAGAGACGTATGTGCAGGCAGGATACTCATACACAAAATAAAACTTTAAAAGAGAAAGAGATGAATTTTAATTTCATGCTCAACTAATATTTGCAGGAGCTACTTCTTATTCAATTTTTTAAATTAGATATTTAACTATCAAAGTTAGTGTAAAATATTAAGTGTTTTCTCTGCAAGCATAAGGACCTGAGTTTGAGTCTCCAGTTCCACATAAAAGTTAGGCATGGCTGCAGGTGCTTGTAACCCCAGCAATGGGAGAGAGAAACAGATTCCTGAGAGCCCAGAAGTCAACTTACCTGGCCTATATAACAAGGTTCCAGTACAACGAGAGACCTTCACTCAAGCTGTTAAGTCAGGGAATGAGAGCAAGACTAAATTCCTGCTTGGGCCTCCTGATGCACACACGAACACAACATACCCACACAGTCACATGCATGCAACACACACACACACACACACACACACACACACACACACAAAGTTAATTCAAAATCTCAAGGATACAGTAATTTGCTATTTTTTTACTCAAGAAATAGAGGCAGTTATCTTTGACTCTTTTTAACTAAATTGATGGAGTCAAACAATTTTAAGTGAACCCTACACTTCAACTACAAGCTGTAGATACCACATACAGAAAAATTCCCTAAGACCCTAAATTACAATAAAACTATATGGCAGTTTAAGAGAAAAAAAAGACTCCAAAGAAGTCTGTGTGTATGTATGTAGTACAAATACATGTGTGTATATATATGCTTGTCATAGAACACTATTCAAAATCAGAAATTACAATTTAAAAATAAAAATATTACTATCTTATACTCTAATAGATATAGACCTTGTAGTCATTCCACATATGAGAGCTTCGAGTGTTTGTGTTCTATATTCTTTACCTATTATGTTAGAAAAACAGGACTAGCATTAAAAAGTGAATTATGTAACCCTCACTGACAGAAACACATTTAGTTGCTTAGGCAATTATTTAACATGCATCTTCCATGTCAGACATTTTACCTGGATAGATATAAAGTAAAAAGTGAGTCAGTGTAGGTCTGTCTTCAAAGAATGTATAGTAAGGCAATGTATAAGGACGGTCTGTCAGGAATAAGCCCCTGAACTCCCCTATCTATCATTTTTCTTTCCTAAGGAGAAAGAAGTCATTAATAAATTCATGAGCACTGCTCTTAAGGGAAATAAACAACATATTTACACATATATAGTGGCTCACACTTGAAATACCAGCACTTAGGAGGCTAACACAGGAGGATAACCATGAGTTTGAGACTTGCCTGAAGTCCACATTGCAAAACTATTTAAAAATAAAGTAAGTTACCAGTTACCACATACTTTAATGCATGCTGAACAGAAGGACCATCTTTTTGCTGAAGATCTTTCTGCTATATCCTGTATATATATATACATATATATATACACACACAATGTAAGAGGAACATATGTCAGGCACTTTACAAACACGTAAACTAGCTCTTCTGTGACTCTGAAAACCTATTGTCCTCACTTTATAGCTAAAGAAACCAAGCCCCAGAGATCAAAACCAAGTCATTCTCAGTCTTTATCATTATACATCCTTTATCTTGCTACATGGAACAAAATGCATCCCACAACAAAAGGAGATTCTGTTGAAAATCAAACAATACGACTTACCTTTGAAAGCTTTAATAAGTAAACCCTGGGAGCTGTAAGTGATTTCCTCGTTAGTTACACACAATCTCTATCCTAGCAGGGAAAGACTGCAGGAGGAAGTGGGACACTCCTGCACTTGCTGCCTATGTGGAGGCCTAGACTTCTGCAGAGTTCCCTAACATAGTAAGCTCCTAAAAAAACTGTGATACCATGTCACAAGTTTGGAAACACCTTACAAAAACCCTGGGCAGGTTACTGCAACTGGGACAAAACCCCTGACATGTCACCTTAAGGAAGAGACAAAACACTGGACATAACTTCTGCAACATCAGTGGGCTCTGTGTAACGGGGAATAAAAACAGTAAGTGAAGCCTGTAATTCCTATTTCCCACTATGTTGAATTTTCATTTTATTGCCACTAAAAGAATAAATCTACAATAAAGTCAGGCACAAAAGGGGAAGTAGCCTTTGACTTCCTAGGACACACTGTGCACACTGCAGCTGTAATCTGAGATGCTCCCATGCTCGCCTGCTAGTGACAATATTTAGGGAGGCTGTGGAAACTTTAGGCAGGCCTCACTGTAGCAAGTCTCTAGTGATGTGCTATTGAAGGTTATACCTGATCCCAAGTTTCTTCCTGACTCTCTCTGCTTCCTGTCCATAAGGCGTGTCCTCTCCTCCTCATAGTCCTGTTTCCATGATGTTGGACCTTACAAGGAGCCCAAAAACGGAGCCAAAGAACCATGAGCAAAATAAATCATTCCTTTTTGTTGCTTTATAAGAAATTATGTTAAAGAGATGAGAAAATAATAACAACAAAGGGCATGTTGTCAACAACCTAAAGCAATGACATAGCAAATGTAGCACTGTAGGGGCATATAACACATACCTAACTCACATTTAAGAAAGTGGGGGGAAAGTCAGTGAAAGATTTCTCAAGAAAAATAATACCTAGGACTCAAACTCAGGACTTCAGGCTAGGTGACAGAAGCCTTTATCTGCTAAGTCACCTTACTGACCCCACTTCTTGAGTTTTTTTTTTCTTGTGTCCTCTCATATTGCTAAGAGATCTGGTAGCAACTTTTTCTTCTAATTTTTCTACTAAATTTATTCTGAGAATTTTTTTTCTTGCTCTTTTATGTGTGTGAGCAAGTGCTTTATCACTAAGCAACATACAACCCTATCCCACATTTTCCTCTATAACATCTTTTTTACCTTTTGGTTATTTTTTAAAGACTTTTTAAAGGTAGTAGATAAAACTTTATAAGTTGTTTTAACAAGTGTTCTACTTTTACAGTGGAATGTTGGATATATGATAGGTGAGTCTTCTCTTTAAGGGTGATAGGTAAACATGTTTTGACGGATATATATGTGCAGATGGGCCCTATCTTTAGACTGTTCACTCTAAGTATTGTTATCTTTATAACAGTAGGAAACATATTTCACATGTGAATTTTCATCTCTTCACAGGCTAACAACATGCAGTACAATGCTATCTTGTGACAGGGGTAGTAACAGCTTCCAGTCACCATAACCATTACCAGAGTAAACATCCCACACCCTGCTATGGACAGCATTGCTAAGCTTGGCACCCAGGTTAGGTGTATTAACAACCTCTGATGGTATTTTTAGTTTATGATAGGTCTGTCCAGAGCTATTATATTCCTTGTGGAATAAATTAACTATTCATTATTAGGTCATATGGTTACCATTTTGTGAGACAAACACTTATACCCACTCTTAGAATTTCTCAAGAATATATAAATTATAATGACACATCTCTTGAACAAACTTAATCCAGTCTTGTTTTTTTATAATATCTAATTATTTATTATATATTCATTACTATTTTTCCCATTTGTTCAGTTAGTTTGGGTCAAGGCCTTGGTTTGTAGACTTAACTGGCTTCAAACTTGCAATCCTCCTGCCTCAGGTTCCCTCCCAAGTACTGTTAATAGTCATGTACCATCAAGCCATCTTAATTCTTAAAAGAATGCCTTTACTCCTTCTGTGCTCCTTGTCTCTAAGTTTCAAATATTTCATGAACTTTATCCATTATTATTTACACACAGAGGCATAGATTTACATGACATACTAAATTCAAGTCAGAACACTGAATATGGCTTTCTGAACAGTAGACCGCGCTGCAGAAGGGCCGGCAACCATCTCACTTTTCCGTATCTTGACATCTTTGCTCTTCAGTTAGTTTCTGCAGAAACTGCACCTTCCTCTTTAGCAGTAACAGCCTGGCCACCACGCTCATTTGATCCTAGTATTAGGGCATCACACAACCCACATTTGTTCCTGGTATAGAGCACAGAACTGTTTCAGCCTACCAAAGAGCAAGCTTCAATCTGTCTTCTAGGAGAGGAATACAGTAATTATATGGAATAAGGTGGGTGGATCTATTATTACCACCACACATATGCTTCCCAAGTCCTGTCTTCAGTACTCCACACTGACCTCATGAATCTAGTCAAGTCTTTCAAAAACTGAACACAGAGCCTTTTCTGGTTTCTTACTGGCTTTCTCTGCTGCAGGTATTCAGATGCTTATGTGTTCTTCACTTCCCATCTACTTCCCAACTTTGAAAGTGCACTGATTGCTCTCTTCTATTGTAGCCTCCTCTGCTGTTCTCAGAGTTGAGCCCCTTTTCTTACTGCTATAACTGTAGACATTTCAGGACAAGACTCAGCTCATGTTTAATGAGGAAGTTCATCACACCCTTCAGCACTAAGAATAAAACACAATGAACACTGCCAAATTAGCCTCTGAACTTCGCTAGCCTTTCTTTTCTAGAGATGAAGTTATATAAGTAGTAGCTTTTATTCTTTTTAATATCAGCTAGAAAAAAATTTCAAACAAAGAAAATATTCATTAGAATGCTTTGTTCATCTTTAATACGCAAACAGCGTATTAAATAGCAGTAACAGAAAATATTCTTGGTTAGTCTTATTTTGAAAGAATAAATTGATCTTTATCACTAAAATAATATCAAACATACTTAATATAGGCTCTCAATTATGATATTGGAGACTAATTCATATTATAAAGTATGTGTAAATATTTTGTATACTACATATTTCCTCTACCATGCTATAATTTTGAAAAATTGTTTTACTGAGGTATAATTCATATACTGTTAAGTTCATCCATTTGAAATGTAGTTTTGAAAAATTAGAGTGTTAGTAAATTCATAGTTAAACAATCATGATTATACTCAGTACTTAGAATATAACTATCAACCCTAAAACTTCCTTTGTGCCCATACATTAGCCAAATTTTCATTACTGTAATGTAAAGCCTGGGCAGCTTTATTTAAAGAAGGGGGGAGAGGTATTTGTGTACAGGTGGGAGGAGCAAGGCCTGGGGCCCACATCCCTCAAAGCAGCACAGAGGCACCCATGGAAAGAAAGGGATGCACATATGCAAGTGCAGCTCTCCATGTTCTCATCCTAATACGCTCTCAAAGGCCCCACCTGTAAACACCACATGAGGATCATCTTTCCACTTTCCTAAAACCTCACAATGAGGATTAGATTTCAGCACATGAAACTCTGGGAAGGACACTCAAACCACAAAAGCCTGTCTGCAGAAATCCCTGTTCCTAAGAGAAAGAAGGCAAGCACTCATCTGTTTTCTCTGTATGCATTTCTAGAAATTTCCTGTCATCAGACTCATGTAAAACTGTTTTCTTGTGCAGGTTCTTCACTGGGCATAATATAAAGGTGCACTCCATCTGTAGATGATACACATTCCACTGTACAGATAGAAGATATTGGTTTAAACATTCATCAATTTGGAATGAACTTGTGAACAGAGCTGCTTGTTTTCACTTGTCATGTAGATAATCATGTGAAAAGCATACATTTACCTTTTAAGAGACCATCAAACAACTTTCAGCTTTCCATGCCAAGCAATGGTATCTACAACTCTAAGATCCATCTTATACCTGTAAGAATGGCCAAGATCAAAAACACTGATGACAACTTATGCTGGAGAGGGTGTGGGGAAAAGGGAACATTCCTGCATTGCTGGTGG
>JAQHUG010000317.1:2115198-2141210 GCA_028555095.1 Dicrostonyx torquatus
GGCGTGCGCCACCACCGCCTGGCCCTACCGACATTTTTAATGTGTTGATAAAAGTCTGCAACAGAACTTTTCAAAAGAGTCCCTAACCAAGAATGTACTGGCACTTGTTAACATTTTCCAAGAAGTGAGACCCTCAATCGAGATTTACATTCCTCTCTTTGGGCTTTTCCTCAAGAAAATCAAATTACAAATGGCTGCCCAGCAACCACACAATGGCTAATCTGCACCAATTCCACTATTTCTCACTCCCATTTGGTGAATTAGATACTAGACTGTAACCCTCCCCTCCACTATTACAAATTAACCAACTGGCATCCTGAGTTACACAGCAGCTCTAGCAGGAAGAAACTGAAGGCTGTACGCAGTTCTTGAAGGCTCACCTCTAAACCAGTAATTGAAAAACTGGGGGCCAAAGACTAGGTGTAGGCCAAACAGGAATTTGATTTGGTTTGTACAGTTAGTGATGATTAGGAGGAGGAGGAGGAAGACAACGACGGAGAAAAAGAGGAAGAGAGGAAGAGGACTACTACCCTCTTAAAAAATGTGGATATTTCTTTGTTAAAAATATGTTTTTCAGCTTCTCTTGAATAAATGTCTAGCGATACTGGATCTGAACTGTAATATGGTAAAAACTGACCAGAGATAAGAAAACTTATATTCCCATTTACCTGGGACATTTGCTGCTGAGGCCACATATCAATTGCCCTTCATCATTATCCATGCACTGCTGTTTTTCTTATAAAAGAATACAAGAATGCATACGTGGTGGATAAGTGCATATTCTTTAAAAAGTATGATCCACTCTTCTCTTTAAAGCAGTAACAAAGCCAGAATCAAAGAAATCAATTTACCTTAATCTGAGTCTGTTCGATTGACTTTTCCCATATCTGCTGATCATATGCTCCAATCTGAAATAAGGAGCAGGCTATTTAAATGGTGCAAAGGCAATCTTTGTATCTAAGTCAAACCTTAGAGTCATGACTCTATTAAATATGCTTGTCTGAAAAATATGTTTCTCACATAGCAAATTCATACTTCCAAGGGCTTTTCCAAAAAAAACCAAACAAACAAAAAAAACAACAAAGGACAGGATCTCCAAAGTAACAAAGGCAACACCCCAAATATCTTAAAGATCATCTAGAAGACATTTCCACTCCCTAAGGAAGATATCAATAGGAATATCAGTGAGGAGTAAGAGGTAGGGACAGCTCAATCAGACGACAGTAGCAATCTGAGCCATGCAGATAAGAATTTCATTTTTGTCTTTATAAAAATAATTTTAAGTTTGATAATTTGCAAAGCAAAGCATTGCGTGGTAGTTTGTGTATGCAGCCTGGAGAAAGGTGACTTACAGCTCATATCCTGGAACCTGAAACTAGGTTTATAATGACTTTGCACATCATTTTTTTTCAATTATGTTGAGATATTATATAAGAATATGTGACATTACCAAACTTAAGGAAAGTAACACATTCTTTACGGGAGTTTTTACGCAGAAGTATGGTTTTCAAATAAAAATTACTGCTGTTACCTTCTTCTGATACCACGATATGGCATCTCTCTCATTTGAGGCCATCTGTGTCTCCAGCCAGAGAGTGCGATTTCACTAAAAACGAAGAAAATGTGTCAGTAAGTCCAGTTGTTGAAGGTTATTGTCCCGTTTTGGGTATGGTTTAAAAGCCATTTCTCTCAGCCTTTCCAGGAGCTGCTCTTTCTCTGGCCATTTGGGCCATTTGCCAGGAAGAAAAAGACGAGGAGGGGGAGGAGGGAATGGGCGCAGAGGCGACCCAGAACCCTCTGCACCATCCGGTGCAAGTGTGGATGCGGGGACAGCAAGTACCCGAGCCGGCCCCCCGCCTTCCCGTAGCCGGCTCACCTGGTGCCCGCTGCCTGGCAGACTGCCGGCCGGGCCCCGGCTCCTCAGTGACCCCGGCCGGGCCGGGAGGCCGGGGGCGAGGCGGCGGGCCCAGCAGGCCGCATCTTCCCCCAGAGGCCCGAACACCGGCGGAGCCGTCACCATGGAGACCGGGGCGGCCAGCCCAGCCCGAGGCTGCCCGCAGCCCAGCGCTCTCAGGAGCGCAGCCTGCAGCCACAGACGCCCGACCTAGGTGGCCGCCGAACGGGCCATGGGAGAAACCAGTAACCAACTGGAAAATGAGGGAAAGGGAGCGGGAAGAGTGTCTTCTCCAGCCACTTCAGCACCGCAAGCGCTGGAGGCCAAACGCCAGCCCCGGGCCAGAGCGGCGGCGCGCGTCGTCCGTCAGAGACTGCGGCTCGACGAGCTCTGGGTGCTATCAGCCGCTTCCGCCTTCCGGCTCCGCCCCCGGCCGCCTTCCCGCCGCTTCGGCTGCCCTGAGGTGGAAGCTGCCGGCCGCGCCGCCAGTAACCCTAGACGCTTAACGGAAAATCACCTCAGAAACGGCCCTCCCAGCACCCATCGATCCCCGGGAGGCTGATCCGATATCCCAGAGGCTCCTGAGCGAGTCTGTAGCGTTTAGCGTGGGGTCTACTTCATATCTGTGTCCCCGGGGTGGACGAAGTCAGAAACGGAGGTGGAGAGGGGTCACGAGCCCTCCGCACGGGTTCTCCGTTCTTGCTGATGGGCAAATGTTTGTGCCTTGGCGCGGCCTGGAACGCGGACAGCGGGCTGGGGCTCAGCGAGTCCCTCCCACGAATCAGCCGCTCTGGGACTTGGGCTTTCGGGTGCTCACACAAGCCTAGGGGAGAATGAATGCACAGGACTCGAACCGCCTGGGACAGTCCCCAAATCGGAGAAAATGACGGTAGAGCTGTTTTTAGTGATTCAAGCAGGTCAAGAGAAAGGACAGTTGCACTCTGATGTGAATATCGGGGTTTCTATGCTGCTCTCCTCTTTTCTGTACCTTTTGTGCACCATTAATGGCTTATTCCCGAGGGCCACTGTCTTCAACTCACTTAAATCTGTATCCTTTCTTGCCATGGGCACAAAGCATTTAGGTGATGTAAGGCTAATAATAGGTAACAGCTATCACTTGAGACTGATAAGAGGCAGTCTCCAACCTATAGGCATTCTTATAAACCATTAAAACAGTTTCAAATGAAAGTTTTCCATAATGCAAACCTACTAAAAAGTAACACCCATAGGAATAATTTTTAAAAATTACTTCACCATTGGCAGTGGTCTCCACTGTTTTTACCCCTTAACTGTTAAGGGGTAAACTAAAAGCTGGTAAGCCTCTTCAGTACTGCTGAACATTGTAATTCAAGGCATCAACCAACTAATTGGTAAATGAAAAAAAAAAAGTTTAAGACCTAAATCAACACTATATTAGTATATTAGAATTGACACCACTGCTCAACATACAAAAGGGGTTTTCTAGGCTGTGGGCTGTACATTGGAAAATAGAATTAATGATACAGTAGCAAATCACTTTCCAGGAGCTCTGTTAAAATGTTTGTGTTTTATTAGATGCTCATGTATAAGGCAGAACTTTGAACCCAAAACGACATTCAACGCCCTGCTTCCAATAATGAACTCACAGTGACTTTAGGAAACTGATTCTCACCTGTGTTGTCGCGATAATTACCTCCCTACCACTGTCCATGACAACCACAGGTGAGATACCCTGAGATGAGGTGCCTACTGAGTACTGTCAGGGCAAGCACCTCAACTAGAGTTCACCCAAAACTTAATGAGAAAAAGAACCCACTTTGTTGTGTCCCACAGCCCAAACACATCTGAAAACCAAACACCATCTTTACTATTGTGCCATGCATTTTCAAAAATCCTATAGTGCCTAAATAAAAGCTTAAGGCAGTTCTAAACACATGTAAATGTTTTAAGGCGCAGTCAGGATAACTGTCACAAATGCAAGCCTCCTTTTTCTTCAACTAGTTGCACCTCAATCTGGACGTCTCTGATCTTTTCTTTGGGAAAGAAGATCTCAAGGTAGTCTTCAAACGCTTAAAACTAATCGGGCACAAAGGGGGTGGTAGGAGAGGGGCATTAGTACTCAGGTCCAAAGCAATGAGAAGGCCCATGTGCTATTCACTCTGTGATGAGACATCAGTAAAGGACAAATCAGACTTTGTTTATTAAAAAAATACTTTACAGGAAAAAAAAACTATGCATTCCATTGTCCTATTTTACAAAGAAATAGCTTAACAATTTAACACACTTAGACAGCTACAAAAAAGCACTGTGTTAAAAGGATTATTATTCACACAAATTTAGATTTAAGACTATTCATTAAAAACCTTTTAAAACACTTGTTAATGTCAATAAACAAACTAAGGCCACACAAACGCAAATAGTCCGCCAGGCAAATTATACATTTCATCTAAATGCAGAGACCTCTTAGATAAATTAAAGCCACAGGGAAAAAAAAGTCTTAGCTGCCAATCAAAATGAAGTTTAGTCACAGAAAACACTATTACGTGAAAATTTACATGTGATAGTAGTACATAACTATTTCTTTAGAGAGAATTGAAAAGTGCTATATTTTAAGAGACAATGGTCTCAACTACATGCACGAGTGGATCCTAAAAAATTTAATGAAGATTTTTAAAATGGAAGGCCATTAATATTTATGGATACTTGCTTTTAAAGCAACAGACTTCCAGGATGAGGATAAGTCCTTTATGCACTTAGAAAAACACTGGTGTTGTGCATCTCCTCTACTTGCATGACCAGTAAATACAGCTACAGAATGCCTTGAAAACATGAGACTTAGCACAAATGTGAGCCTCTGGCATGTGCTACTGAAAGGATGAAACAGACTCATTAGAAAGACACAAACTCAGTAATCCTAATGGTCCTCAATAAATACAAATAAATTTTAAAGGCAAATACAGATGAATATATAATGAACTAATATTAATGATAAAGGATATATTCACTAGGAATATATTTTCATGGATTTTGGACTCCTATATTAACTCTCCTTCTAGACAATATTTATACAGGGAAAAGCAATATGCAAAAGTTTCTCAAGTCATTAGGTGAGATCTTTATGCCTGTTAAGACTGATACATCTTTTCCTAAAGTTTAGAAAATGATTTAATAAGCTCCTTTCCCCATACAAGAGCTTGTAATATTAGTGAACTTATAGTTCAACTGATTGAGGGGATAGGGCACTTTCTAAAAGTAAAAATAATGTATCAGCAAAACTTTTAAGTACTGAATAACAAAGTACAATTAAGCCTAAGAATTCATTTTCAACAGTTAAACTTTGGAAGAGGGAACCAATATGGAGGTTATTATTGCTTCATGAATTTTGGACACCTCTCAGAATTGTAACCCTAACTCCTAACCTATCTTGATAAGCATAGAATGACCTCTGGGGAAGGGGAAGACTTTTATGCTTTTTTTAATGGTTACCATAAAATCATTATATTTGCTGTTAGGAATATTTGTTTATTAGGTCCTTTCCATAAGCATATTTTTAATCCACAAAGCACTAAAACGTATAGCCACATTCTGCAAGTCATCTCAAGGGTTGGCACAAAAGGTAACATACCAGAAAGGAAGATCAGCTTCAGTTACAACTTCACTGCCATCGCTACCTTACAAATCAGAGGATGCCAGACTGCTCCATGCCTCACTCCACCAAACCAAATAGTTTAATGATTTAGAAAAGTTGTGATCATTTGTATCGCTCAACTAGGACAGTTTTGAAAGCAGCAAGGAACTCAAAACTTCTGCTTTTATATTCATCAGTCTTTAAAGCATGCTATCAAAATCTAATACTCACATAGGACATTCAGAGTTTCCAGATACATTACTAGCTAAATGTTTCTTTCCATTCTATTGCAATCTAATATACAATGACTTCATTAGTACATGATTTTCAACATTTTTATATTCTTTTAATATGTTTATACTGGAGGTGAGGGTAGACTGTTTTGCAAAAAGGAAAATGCAGATTTGTGTTTGATTGTAGGTCTTTGCAGATCCGCTGGTTCCTGAGTGATTACACACAGTGCTGGCTGTCAGGAGACAGTCTCCTTGTTATTAGTAGTGACCAGCTTAGATGACAGATGGCATCTGCTGGATGGCAAGTGGGAGATGGGGAAATCGGATCTTGGAAGACAAGAAAAACAAAAATAAAACTTTTTGCGTTAGCAACTTTTTCTCTTCATGATTATTTTTAAAAGCAATGTTGCCTGAGAAGAATTTTTCTTTCCACAGCCTGGTAAAGCTCTATGAAATTCTTCTGGACAGAAAATAAAAGTAAGAAATAACCCAAACCCATTCATTTTGTGATAAACCCCTTCTCCACAAATTAACAACAACAACAAAATACCCTCAAAGGTCCCTTAAAAACTAGTTTGATAAACTAGAATTTATACACAGGATTTAAAAACACCCCTGTAATAATCACATTACCTTTCATATCATTCTAATTACCTTATTTACAAAGATAACTAAAAGCAACATCACTTCCAATTCATAAATGGTTTACATTGAAGTGTTTCCCTATTTATTTGTCTTCATCCTTTGTAACAGAGAATACATACATATACATATATATAAGGAATAATACAGATTCTAACTAACCACTGTAGTATTTGCTGATGGTTACTTTTCTATCGGTTTACACAGTGACCTCTATACTTTGCTAGTATGCATTTAACTACACAACAATATTGCACAAAGTAATATTTATATAAGATTTAACCTATTTCAGAATATTTTAGAGAAAATTCATATTTGATATTTCCAAAGATGCAGCTAAGTTCCATGGTGACAGACATAATAAAGCAGCATCTTTTTCTTTTGCCTATGTTAATGCAAATATTTCAAATCTCACCATCCAGGAAAAAAAATCAAATTGCACTGTAACCAGGTAGATACAAGAATCTGGTCTTAGGTGTGGGGAGTACTCTTCCTTTAGTAAACAAAAGGCCTACTGAGTTGTTATTAACTAAGAGAAAGTAGAACATGAACATTCCAAATAAGAGAAAGTCCACACTACTTATATGAAGGAGGCCTACTGAACAAAGGCCTATACTGAAAATAAAGTAAATATCCAGACCCTAAGCTTCAGCTCACCTGAAACTCTAGGATGGAAATCTACTGCATGTTACTAGAAAATAGCAACATAAATGAACAATGAACAAACCCAAGTATTCACCAGATAAAATTATGAAGTTTCAAAAGTAGATGCCAAGTCACAAGAATAGTTTCTTTAGTTTTGACGCTGAGATACGCCAGCCCTCATCAGTGAGACTGGTGTGCATCTCTAACTTTGATATTTGTCATCAGTTTAGGGCAAGTATCCATGGGAAATATGAGGATACTAGGAAGCAGAACAGCGGATCAACATTATTTCTTTTGCTCAAAATAGCCTCCATGGTTACAATATATCCTAGAAAAAAATTAATGAGCCATGGATAATGAATAACCAAGAGCTATCCATCTTTAGATTTTTGTTTAATTAAAATATCCACTGGGTTTTAAATAACGGACACAAAAAGACAATCTGGGTCGGTAAGAGATGTGCTTCGTCTTTTGCTAAGGACCAGAAAGCCATTCAATTTTCTTTAGAAACTATGTCTTCTTTGTGGCTGAAACTAAATAATTCACTTGCCCATGTACCAGATGCAGGAGCCTTTCCTGCAACCAATGCCATTTTACTGTGGAAACTGACGAGGTGCCATGAAGACACAAATATTAAACCATAAATCTTCTTTCTACCACATAAAGCAAATATGGTAAGAGACAAGGAAAGATAAAACCAACGGAAGTGAATCATTACCAAGTGAGAACCTGCTGATCCAGAGAAGAAGAGATTGAATTGTTACCTCACACCTTAAAACAGAAAGTAGCAGCAGACCCACTATTACATACTGTACTAACGGGATAAGATACAACTCTTAGCTTTGCATAATCTGTGTAAAAAAGATATGCTTGACATTTGTGGAATGTCATTTCTCTTTATAGAATTATAGGCAAGATTTCTCCAATAAAACTTAACTTAAGCCAGTTATAAAACTATAACTTCACATCAAAATTTAAAAAAGTTAAAAAATGTGTTTGAATATGTACATATCACACAGGAGTGCTTGGATGTTCCTGCAGACTGGGTTGCTGGTCAGAGTCCAGTCTACTTTCCACCTTGAAAACTGGAATAGGCTGAGTCTTCAGCTCCTGCAGATGAAGCTCTGATGGAGATGGAAAAGATGGAGCAGTTGTCAAAACCTGCATCTCTGTGCATGTTTCCTCAGATTCAGTTTTTATTCTCACACACTGGGAGTCAACTTCTAATTCTCGTTTTCCAGGTAAACCACAGTCCATGTTGGAATTGCTTTCTGTGTTTTGAGGGGCCTCCACAACAGGGTGGTACTGTTTAAGCCTGATATGCCAGGCTAAGCTGCATACTGCTGACACTGTTTTGAACTGATGAATGACATTTCTAGGGATGAAGTAGATATCATTGTCGCAAAGCTGAATTCTAGCATAGCGAATTCCTTCTCGCCTCATTTGGTTTAGTTTTGCTTCATCCACCCACTGTACACACTAAAAAGAAAGGCAAAAAAATTGCATGACATCTTAAAATATGTAATGATTCAAACAAAATATTCTAATTCACACAGGAAAACAGTATGGCAAACTGTTCTAAAACAAAAATTCAATCTCGACAGGACAAAACTGTTGGGAAGCCCTTTTCTATCACATAGTTTACAACTCTTAAACAAAGACTACCAAGGTAGCCTATGGAATTATTACATCCTTCATAGTGCAGCTAAATATCAGTATCTTTTTTTTTACCCCTCAAAACAGCATTTCTCAGTGTATCCTTGGCTTTCCTGAAACTCACTGTGTAGATCAGGCTAGCCTCAAACTCAAGAGATCCACCTGCCTCTGCCTCCCAAGTGCTGGGATGAAAAACATGAGCTACCACTGCCAGCTAAATTAGTATCTTCACCACACATAAAGGTAATAATTAATCTTCCCCTTCATATATTCTAACATTTTGCAGTTGAGGCCGCAGCACAGTGAGATTACTAAGGGAGACTAGTTATGGTCAGAAGTGAATAGCTGGGTCCTTCTTTAACCATTTTAGGTCCACCCTCCATCCCAAAGATTTTGCTTGGGAAGCTCCCTACCACACAGAGAATATAATAAAAAATAAAGTTAAATTTACTGTCTGTGACTCCAATTATAAATTAAAATGACTTCAAAATGGGCTCAAATGCTGTTTCCAATGTATCATTGAAAGAGTAATGAGAATGTGAGAATTATTACCTGAGAAACTGGAGGTTCATGAAGGTCTAACTGGAGTCTCTGTACAACATCAGTAAAGTCCTCAGCATGGAAACAAATCACATCTTTGGTTATGCGAGGTTGGTCACTCCTAATATTAATAAGACAAAATTTAGGGATTAGCATCCACAGTGGAAAATGACAATTTCACTTTTCCAGCTTCTAAAATGCCACATTTAGCAAATAAGCAAATAAATAAAATGCCTCTTTTCTAAAGGTTTAGAGTATAATTCTTTAATCACTTTTCAAAAAAAAAAATAAAGCAAATCAATAAAAGGTTTTTAAAAGACAAAAATCAGGGCTGGAGAATGAATGGCTCAGCAGTTAAGAGCACTGGCTACACTTCCAAAGGACCTGGGTTCAATTCCTAGTACCCACAGGCAGCTAACTGTCTAGCTCCAGTTCCAGGGGATCTGACACCCTCAGACAGATATGCATGCAGCAAAACATCAATGCACATAAGTAGAGTTTTTTAAAAATGAGGTAAGTTGTTTAAAAAATTCAAGCAATAATGACTAAAAAAATACTTTTATTCTAGCCTCACAGCAACCTTTCATGCTGGTGCATACCCACAATCCCAGCACTTGGGGAGCTGAGGCTGGCCTGATCTACATAACAAGTTCAAAACTGTACTGAGCTACACAGTGAGACCCTGGATCAGAGGATTTTGGTTTTTTGTTTTGTTTTATTTTGTTTTTTAAGTTTTATTCTAAATGGGATGCATTTGCTGTTGTCTCATTAGGGAACTTGAGCTTTGTTACAATAAAACCAGGCCGTCACCAGGCAGTAGTGGCGCACTCCTTTAAACCCATACTCAGCAGGCGGATCTAGAAGTTCAAGGCAAACCTGTTCTACAGAGTGAGTTCCAGGACAGCCAGGGCTACACATAGAAACTTGAAAAACCAAAATTAAAAATACTTTAAAAAATAAAAAAATATATAATTCAAGTATACAAATAAAACCAAGCTCTAGGTCAGTGTAAAATGTACAGCCACTACAGAAAACAGTACAGCAGTTCCTCAAAATAATAAAACAGAATTGCCATATTATCAAGCAACTCTACTTCTGGGTATTGAACACCAGCGACAAAAGAGATACATACATACCTATATTAGCAATCAAAGAGCCAATGGTGGAAGTAACCCAAGCACCTATTTAGTGAACTAACAAAATGGTATACATGAGTCTGTGTGCATGTGCATGCACATGTGTGTCAAATTTACTATACCTACCTTAAAAGGAAATAAAGTCTGATACTTGCTACAACATGGGTAAACTCTGAGGGATGTTATTATAATAGAAATGGCTGAGTTAGAAAAAGAAAAAAAAAACTGGAACTGTCAAGATGCCTTATTGAGTAATGATGCCTGCCACCAAACCTAACTACCTGAGTTTAATCCCTAGGACCCAGGTGGCAAGAACCAACTTCTACAAGTTGTCTAACCACTACACAACTGCTGTGGCACACACCTCTCACTCACAAAATAATAAGTGTAATAAAAAATAATTCCCTTTTGAGCCGAGCGGTGGTGGCGCACGCCTTTAATCCCAGCACTCGGGAGGCAGAGGCAGGTGGATCTCTGTGAGTTCAAGACCAGCCTGGTCTACAAGAGCTAGTTCCAGGACAGGCTCCAAAGCTACAGAGAAACCCGATCTCAAAAAACCAAAAAATAAATAAATAAATAAAAATAATCCCTTTTGTCACTATGATTAATTTTATATTACATTAATATTTGTGTATGTGCTTGTACATATGAATATACCAGTGTATGGAGGCCAGAGTCCTAGGGACAGAGAACTTGGGTGGTCAGACCTAACAGCAAACACCTTTAGTCCACTAAGCCATCTCACTGGCCCACTCGGATTACTTTTCTTAAAAGGAAAGGGGCAGGGGAAATATGCTTCCATTTCTATGCAAAACCAGAAATGGCAGGAGACTACATAGTGATGGTTCCCATGATCTACATCCGGATCATGAAGTGAAAGTAGCTGTGAGACATCAAGTTTCAGTTTTGCAAGATAAAAAGTTCTAGAGCACTGTTTCATAGCAGTATAGTTACACGTCTATCATAAAAATGTTTAGATGGCTGGGGCTGGAGAGATGGCTCAGAGGGTTAAGAGCATTGCCTGCTCTTCCAAAGGTCCTGAGTTCAATTCCCAGCAACCACATGGTGGCTCACAACCATCTGTAATGAGATCTGGGCCCTCTTCTGAACAGAATACTGAGAATACTGTATACATAATAAATAAATAAATCTTTTAAAAAAATGTTTAGATGGTAAGCTATGTTATACATATTTCACCACAATTTAAAAATTTTAAACAGAATCCACGTTTTCTTAGACATTATCCAACCCGTAGTTTGGGTCCTTTAACTTACCATTCACCAAATTGTACAGCCTTCAAAACCCCAACAGCAGCCGTACTCTGCCAGTCAAACCCCTGACCTACATGATCAGCATGAGCTCTTGTCCTGTCTTCAAAGAGGACTTCTCGGGGTTCACTTGTCCGAGGTAGGTACTGAAGATTTTTAATTTCATTCATTGATCTATAGTTGATTTGGTTGTGAAACAAAGCAAAGTATGAGGAAATAAACAGGAAAATTAACAGCAGTAATGTAAAAAGGTCTTTAACAATACCAGGCATAAATGAGGTTTGAGATGAGTCCAATGATTTAGATCATTAGCATTATACTATATAATACACTGTATTAAAATAATGACTATTATTTCCTCTTTCCCTATGGAAATACCTTTATTAGGCTCAAATGACAACTCTGAATGCATGAAATTTCTCTATACAAGAACAATATGATAAAAGGTTTAAAGCTATAAGCTTTTTTAGCTTCAGCTCAGTTACTCATTTACAACTATCAAAACATTCTACTAGGACTCATATTCCAGGCAGCAAACAGCATACATTTGATCTCCTCCCATATGAGATGGAACTAATACTGACAGAAGAAGGAAAATGACTGTCATAGAGGGGAGTTTTGCAGTAGACATCCTGATCTGCAAGTTGGAGACAGAGAACCAGAGAGCAAGGGGTCAGGGAGGACTGGCCTAGGGTGGCCTTTTGAAAATCCCAGTGACATATTTCCTCTAACAAGGCTACATGTTCTAATCCTTCGCAAAACAGTTTCACCAACTAAGGACCAAGCATTCAAATATAGGAGCCTACGGGGCAGTTCGCATTCAAACACCAGTTATGCCGGGCGACGGTGGCACACGCCTTTAATCTCAGCACTCAGGAGGCAGAAGCAGGCGATCTCTATGAGTTCAAGGTCAGCCTGGTCAACAAGAGCTAGTTCCAGGACAGGCTCCAAAGCTACAGAAACCCAGGCTCGAAAAACAGTAACAATAGCATCAAACACCAGCTACTGGCTTGCTTTCCTCAGTTTTACTCATTTTTTTTTGTCCCTTATCATTACTGTGCCTGCCTCCTTTGATTCCAGTTTCTCCAATTTCCGTTGCCTTTTTGTCTGCACTACTGCTCTTCTAGAGGGTCTGGATTCAATTCCCAGCATGCACATGGCAACTCGCAACTGTCTGTAAATTCAGTTCCAGAGGACCCAACAGACACAAATCCAGGCAAAACACCAATACATATAAAATAAAAACAAATTAGATAAATATATATATATATACATATATATATAAGTATTGGATATCTGAAATTAAAAGGATATAATTTAAAAAGAAAAGGAAATGAAAAGAAAAGGCACTTGAATCAAGACTGCTATTCTTCAGCTAAAAGGATTAGGAGGGTAGGGGAGAAGGGGAGAGAGAGTAAAAAAGGAAAGGGAGGGAGAGTGGGAGAAAGGGAGTGGAGCGGATAGACATACACTGAGCAAAGGAAATTAAGCATATTAGAAGTCCCAGAAATAAAAACAGGCAAGAATCTTTAAAAGGACCTATCCAGTGATAACAATAAATTGGAAAATGTATCTCCATACTCCAACTAAATTATCAATTAAATTTAATGACAGAAAAAGAAAATAACAGAATTGCTGACTCAGCATTATCCTCCATTTCTTAGAATGTTTCTTGAAAATGTGTTGAGTAAATAAAGGAAATAAACCTAGGAAGACAACAGCCACTGGCTGGTGGAATAAAGCCTTAGCTGGGAAGTCTCAGGTTTAGAGCTGTTTAATGAGCCTTCCACACTGAGCAGAACACAGACCTATCTCCAAAGGTGCTCAAGATATAAATGGTATATACAAAAAAGCTTCAAGTTTATCAGTAGCACTAGAGGCAGGGAAGGTTAGCAAAGAGAGGGGATAAAGAGACTGGAAAAGGGAAACTATAGAATTAGGTAACAATTCTACATTAGATTACATGAGTAAGTTCAATTAGATAGACCATTCTAGAAGACTTTTCTATAGTGCAGTAAAGTGAGTAATGAAATTTATTTATGTTTCAAAGTAACTAGAAGAGTGGAAAGATTTTCAACATAAAGAAATGAGAAGTGTTTGAGGGGATGGAAATGCTAATTACTCTGATTTAATCATTATATACATTACAGATATATATCAAATTATCACACAGGCTCTCATAATATATATAATTACTATAAGTCCATTAAATATAAACAATAAAACTGATAGTATTATAGAAACTCTAGAAAGATCTCATGATTGGAGGTGGGGATCTGGTGCTTGCTGTGCATGAGGACCTGAGTTCTGACCTCAGCATCCACGTAACAGGTCAGACACGGCCACACTTGTACATCTGCAGCCCAGCGCTATGAGGGTGGAGAAAGTAGGACCACTGGACCTTGCTGGCCACTAGGCTAGCACCTTGTTCACTGAGAGACCCTGTCTCAAAGGAATAGTGAAGAGTAATAAATCAGGACATTAAACATCCTCCTTTGGTCAATGCTCATGCACAGGTAGGTGCACACACCCCATACAAACATGCGAAAATATCATACACATACACCAAATGCATAAAGAGAAAAAGAAAAGACTTAATAATAACTATATGTGGAAGTCACACATATAGTTCCAGAAGAATGTAAACTTTCCTAAGCAATATAAAAAAACCTAGAAATTATACAGAATACACTCAAGAGAAGTATATATCCTACCTCAAAAGGAATAATGATAAACTTTAGTGAAAATAGAATTTTAAAAAATTATGACCCAAATATAAAACTAAATTGTGACATGAGAGAAAAATATTTATGTTCCTGTTGTGAGTGATAACACCAGGATTAGAATATAATTTTTAGCCGACCACCTGAATCTTTAGTAATTACATCTTAAGTAAATATAAATGTCATTGCTATCTATCCAATTTTAGAATGTACCTATTGATAAAGCATTAAAAACCTAATGATGATTTTTAAAGCAGAATAAATTAACTTCAACAATGTGTGAAGACAGTTGACAGAGCTGAAAGGAACAAGCTAAAATAGGTTTCGTCTAATTACTCAGAAAGCAGGTGAGAAAAAAGAATATCCATTTAGCATAGCATGTCTGCCATATTTTTAATCTTTTTCTCTTTTTTAAAACATTTATAATAATCAAGCATTCATTTCTCTTTGGAAATATACAGCAAAATGCATATAGTACTTAAGAATTTAGAATCTTAAGATCCATCACTATAATATATAAAAATTGTAATCAGCTAGGCAATGGTGACACACGCCTTTAATCCCAGCACTGGGGAGGCAGAGACAGGTGGATCTCTGTAAGTTTGAGGCCAGCCTGGTCTACACAGAGAGTTCCAGAACAAGCTCCAAAGCTACATGGAGAAACCCTGCCTTGAAAAAAAAATTGCTATAATCTAATACTGTGCAAAACTTTTGATTAATTAATTGCTGGGCTTTACATACTGCATTAATATACTGTGTTTGTGAGACAGGTCTCATATATCCCAGACTGGCCTCAAACTCACCATGTAGTTGGAGATGTCTTTGAACTTCTGATTCTCCTGCCTCCAGCACACCTGAATAAGAGGACTGACTGCTAGGGGTGGATCCAGGATTTCCTGCATGCTCGGCAAGCAGTCTGAGCTACATTCCCAAATTCATCTCCAAGTTTTTACCATGGTTTTCATGGATCATCTTAAGTGTCTAAGACTATTTTATCATTTGGTAGTGTTCTCCTTTAAGTTTTAAGTTAAAGTTAAGACTAATCCATTAAAACTCATTTTGAGCTGTAGGGTTTTGTTGTTTTTTTTTAATATTATTTATTTTGAGATATAATCTCAATATGTAGCCCCCAGTAGCCTGGAACTCACTATGTAGATCAGGGTGGCCTCAAACCCAGAGATCCACCTGCTTCTGTCTCTGGAATTCTAGGACTAAAAGTATATGCCATCATGTCCAGCCTAATTTTAAACTGCTATTTCCATAGCCCAAGGGGATGTAAATTATTTTCAATCTCACTGAGTAATATTTTCTAAAATAACAGAGTAAATCTACGTTTATGTGTATGAAAGAGAAATATGTTAGCACATGATTTATCACAGCTTTATACAACGATACACATTTCACTCAGCAAACCATGGTTTCCTACAATGAATCATGATGACAAAGATAAATACAAGTTCCTAACCTCAAAGAGGTCAAAGCTTAAGAAACAAAAACAGTAAAAAGATCATCAAGGAACCATGTTGTAAGACCAGATTAACTTGTCCTAAACTTCATAAAGGTGACATTCAAGGTAATTTCTGAAGGTTTACTAAAAACCTGCAGGCAAAGAGGAAGGTGGGAGAGGGTGAAATTCCAAATAGAATGATCAGAACAAAAGCAAAGGGCAACAGAAGACGATGGTTTGGAAACTGTATTTAATATAGCTAGGAGAGAACGAAAGCAGATACACAGGTTCTGATTTATCAAAAGATTTGTACAGACCACACTAAGGAAGATTTGCTCTTTTAACCCTATAGGCAGTTAGGATACAAGTTTTAAGTAAAATCAATTAAAATTCTTAGGAGACTGATGATTTCCGAACTAGGAAACTGACAACTTGGAATTTTACCTAAAGGAACTTTAAAAATCTAGACAAGGTTCCAAACCATGCTCAGATGATAATTATTTTTATAAGTCACCCAATAAAAAGGATGGTTTTGCTTATTTGAGCAAACTTGATGTTTACTTACCGTCGTCTTTTGAAGGGTGACTTTGGCATATCTGCTGTAGGGATCATTTGTTCTCCTGGTCTCACCCACATTATAGGCCCATCATCACTCTGAGACCTACACTGTAGTTGGAGGCTGGAAAGTGTACCCCAGGGCAAAGTCATCTAGAAACCAAAAGAATGAGTCACATTTTAACATTTTAAGCTATTTACAGATTATTTCCATTCAAATAAAAATACTAAAAACCATATCTCATCTATATATGAAAAAATAAAAGCCATATTTCAGAGTAACATAAAAAACTGAAGTATTCAATACCAATATTTTTCTAAACAGTTCTTTGCCAACTACTGCATAAAATTTGTTTTTAGTAAGCAAGACTAACTTAATACTCTAACACTTGAGTGTCTAATGATGACCAAAACATTAATTGTCTAAATAAAAACTCACTTTCAGAAATGGTGATTCTTCTAACATATCAAGGAACTCAGGGAAATAATCACCAACTTCTTCATCGACTGCTCCAACAAGACTTATCTGCCGCATAGGACCTGCTCGGTAGGTACCACAGCAATATGTCCTGTTGACCTGGAGAAATGAAAGAGAAAGGAAAAAGGACTGAAATGCACTAAGAATGAGAACTGAGTATTGTTACCAGTATTAATTTTATCTGCATACTGAGAATTCAATGGTCAGTTCTTTCGACAAAGTAGTCATACTGTAATGTAGTCATACTGTAATGTCAGCCACAAACAGAAATTTTTTAACATGAAGTTTAGCCTAGAAGTCAACACCTCAAAGGAAGACATTAAGACAGACTTTGTTAATAATAACTATTTAATATCGGAAACTAATTTTTTCTGAAGAGAAAAGACAGAATAAGCAACAAAACTAGCAGGGCAAAGGGGGAAAAATGCCACAGCCACATTAATCCTTCATGTCCACTGTATATTCCTTAGCTTAAACTTTAGGAAAGATAGCAAGCTACCATGCTACTCTTCAGTTTATGTAATTCAAACACCACAATATTAACAGCACCCAACTTACCCACAATTCAAAAATACAGGTATCTAGGCCAATTGATAGGATGTGAATAAAGTAAAGCACCCTTTCCTGTTTGAAAAGAGAAAAGAAAGAAAACCTAACGGGAAGATGGAGTGAAGAAAGGCAGACAAGGAGAACTTGAGTATAATCAAGTTTATTTTCGTTCACATAAAGAAAAGCTTCTTGGCTTATCAGGACCTTCATATTTTATAACGCTCACACTTTTCTGCATACTAATGCTGACTTCAAATAACTGCCCCAAATTAATATTATTATAAAGATTTTTACTTAGTGGCATTATGATCAAGTAAGAAAACGTAAAATTCTAGAACTAGATTCTGAGCACTGTAACGTTTAGTCTATCTGGAAAATTGTAACTAAATTAGCATAACTAGAGAAAGGCTCTGGAACAACCACAGCCTTCCCGCTTTATCCCTTAACACTAAATCAGGCCTCTAGCTTCGCTTTACCTATGTTGATTTCTGAGTCTCAGCTCTCCTCTGGCTTTAAGTTTCTTTCAGATCTAGCTTAGACCTCAAGGTCTACCCTCATTCGTATTCTATCCTGGTCCTTGCACCAGCTGCCTATCAAGCCCTGAGTCTGAAGCATTCAAAGCATCAGTTCTATCTCTGAACGTTTCCAGTCAGGATCCAACAAATCCCTTGTTCCTTAAATCCGCTTGTAGTTGAGAATCCTACAGCGTGTTACCAAATGTATCCAGGCATACCTTTCCCACATAAGCACACTGATTCAGTAATATCTGTCTCTAGTTCCTGTTTTTATCAATTCTCCTCATTTTTAAATTCACTTTTCATGTCACTGCAATCTGGCTTCTGCTCAAAAACAGATCACTAATGACCCCCCACAGACAAGTCAGTGTTTTCTAGTCATCTGGAGCCTTAGCTTCCTTCCAGCACCCTCCTCTTAGTTGCAGAGTTTGTCTATTTCTCTTTCTGAATTTATTATACATACCCTGCTACATTCTGTATCTAATTCTCTAAATAGAACCTGTCCCCAGAGTCAGCTCTGCAGGTACAACTTCTCTCGGTCAGACTGTGGACACTCAAAAACAGAGCCTACAACACTGAGCACATTTTCTTCTAAGCTTTCCTTCTACTCCTAATTTGTTTGTTGAAAGGGAAGTGATAGTTCTGTATCTGCTTCACCAAGCAATGCTAATCATTTTCTCAATTCCCGAATTAGGAATTTATAAGCCCTTTTCCTCATCCCTTAAATAACAAATTTTATCCCTCTAAGTCATGCCTTAATGCAAGAAATAATCATTTCTTATCTAATTGCAAAAATCTCAGAATCACTGTCCTTACATGGGGGTTGCCATGAGCCATCCTACATGGTGTCTACAAATGATCTCCTAAGGAAAGGATACTTTACCACTCCGCTTTCCTCTTCTAAATGCTTCAAGCAGTTCCTTTAAGTTCAAAATCCTAATAGCTGATCAAGTTCCTTCTGATCTAGTATTCCAAAAGAACTGTATATGATTTGCCACATTTTAACACACACTCTAACCTTTTCTGGCTTCCAATTTTCACATGGAATTACTGTCGACCATTATAATTTCAACTTATTCCTCTAGGTAAGTAAATAGGTCAATGAGAAGACAAATCTAAGCAAGGTTTCCACTTAAAGAAATCAACTGTATGAAATTTACAGGTATTAGACAAGTTGGATTTAAAGTCATAACTAGATTAAAATAACAACAGTAAGGATTTGGAAATACAACTCAGAGATAAGAGCATTGGACTAGCATGTGTAAGGGTCACATATCTAATACACCAGACTAGTCTGGCTACCTCTGCTTGTTTGGACCAGAGCCTCCAGGTTCTGGTCAGGATATACTCCACTCATATAATCCTCCAGGTCCTTCACAAGACATATTCCAACCTGTTGTCCCAGCCAGACTCTGGACAACTTGTACCAGGGTCTTGACAGGTGAGTCCACCCTCTATGTACTCTTCCCAAGCCCCAGATCTACCCTCAAACTCTGGATGCCAGCCCCGACCTCTGTGTCCACTTAACTTTATTCCACCTAAGCCATACCCAACCTACATATACTGTGTTCCAACCGACTCTGAACACATCAAACACAGACAAAAGAAGCCACAATACTAGAACTTCCAACAAAAATACAAACAATATGAAAGATAGAGACAGTATCCTTCTCTCCCACTAAAATCCACCGGTCTCATAAAATGTTTGCCAATGCAATTTTCCTAGATGAACCCCACGACACAGAATTTAGAAGACCAACTTTAAACTTTAACAAATTCAAGGAATTTAAAGAAAACAAAAAAGAAACAGCTCAAGAATAAATGCCTGAGTGTGTATGTGTATATATATATATTCAGTATATATATATAATATATTATATATTCATAGTATATATAATCAATTTGTAAAAATTAGTAGCTTTTCTATACACCAATAACACACACAGAGAGAAAGAAATCATGTGGACACTCCAATTCAGAATAACCTCAAAGAAAATACATTAAAACCTAACCAAGGAAGTAAAGGACCTGTACAATGTAAAGTTTAAAGTTTAAACCTCTGAAGCAAAGAGATAGAGAAAGATACTAGAAAATGGAGAGACACTGCATACTCATGGGTTGGTAGAGTTAATACTGTGAAATGAGCATTCTACCAAAAGTCATTTACAGAGTCAATACAATCTCAATCAAAATCCCCATCTTATTCTTCACAAAAATATTGAAAAAATCCTAAAATTCAAATGGAACCACATAGGACTATGGATAGTCAAAACAATCCTGAGCATAATGAACAATGCTGCATGGATTACTATTCCAGACCTCAAGAGATATTAAAAGCTATAGTAACAAAAAGCAAAAATGGCACCAACACAAAAACAGACATGAAGACCAATGGAACAAATCAAAGACCCAAACACTGAGTATATATAACTACAGTCATGTGATATTCGACAACATTGCCAAAAACTTACATTGGAGAAAAGATAGCATCTTCAGTAAATGGTGCTGAGTGCTGGGATTAAAAGTGTGTGATGGTGGCGCACGCCTTTAATCCTGGTACTCAGGAGGCAGAGGCAAGCAGATCTCAGTGAGTTCGAGGTCAGCCTGGTCTACAAAGCAAGTTCCAAAACAGCCGGGACTGTTACACAGAGAAACCCTGTCTTGAAAAACCAAAAAATAAAAACATAAAAATAAACGGTGCTAAGAATACTACATGTCCACATGTAAAAGAATTCAATTAAGTCTGTATCCTTCTGTATTTCTGTGCTTTCATTGGTTGAGTAAAGAAACTGCCTTGGCTTTTTGATAGAGCAGCCCTTAGATGGGTGGAGTAGACAGAGCAGAAGGCTGGGGAGAAGGGAAGTGTGCGAGTCACCATGTTTCCCCAGCCCAAGATGGACTTTGGTTAGAATCTTCCAGGTAAGCCACGACCACATACGTGGTGATACACAGATTTCTAGATATGGGTTAGACTAATATGTATAGAGGTTAAAACTAATGGGCCAGGCAGTAATTTAATTAATACAATTTTCGTGTGGTTATTTCAAATGTAAGCTAGCCCAGCGGCCAGAAGCCGGGCAGGACGGAACAAAAGGGCCCACGCTCCTCTCAGGTGCTGGGAACACAACCCGCACCTCATTACTACATATCACTTTGTACAAAACTAACTCCAAATGCATCAAAGTCTTAAATGTAAAACCTGGAGCACCGACACTGCTACAGCAAACATAAGCAGTACCTCACAGGATATAGTTGTAAGAAAGAATTCTCCAAATTAGAGACCAACAACTGGCAACAGGACTTCTTAAAATTAAAAAGCTTCTGCATGGCTAAAGAAACAATAGAATGAAGAGGAACCTCACAGAAAGGAAGAGAATCTTGCCAACTATAGATATGACAGAGAATTAATATCCAGAGAACTAAACTAAATAAACAAACAAATGACCCCTTTTTAAAAAAAAAAAAAAGAGCTTGGGATCTCTAAACAGAGTTCTCAGAAGGATAAAAATGGCTAAAATACATCTAAAAAAAAGTGTTCATTATCCCTAGCAGTTAGTTAGGAAAATGCAAATCAGAACTTTGAGACTTTATCTTACCCAAGTCAGCATAGTGAAGATCAACAAAACCAACAACAAATGCTGGAAAGAATGTGGGAAAGAGGGAACCCTCACACTGTTGGTGCGATTGCAAACTGGAAGCCACTCTGGAAGTCAGTTTGGAGAATCCTCAAAAGCTAAAATTGAATACACTAAATGACCTAAGCTATACCTTGTTATGCCTAAAGGACTCGACATGCTACACCACAGACACTTGCTCAGCCATACTCACTGGCATTATGTTCACAATGGCTAACAATAGAAACAGCTGTTGAGTATATAAAGTAATTGCAGTGGCACTATGGAATACTATCATCTGTAAAGAAAAGTGGAATATGAAATCATGAAATCTGGAGGTAAATGCAAAGAATCAGACCCAGACCCAGAAAGAAAAATGTTTCTCTTCTGTGGTTTCTACCTCCAAATCGTCAGGTATGCATACTGTGGTGAGTTGAGTAAAATGGCCCCATAGATTTATATATTTGAATGCTTAGGCACTACTAAGTACGACCAGGCACTACTTGGGAGGGATAAGGAGGCGTGGCCTTGTTGGAGGAAGTGTACCAAAAGGTTTAAAAAGTCGATTTCAAGCCCATAGTCTCTCTTGTCTTCCTGCTGTCTGAGGATCTAGATGAAGAACTTTCTTTTTTTGATGTTTTGTTTGTTTGTTTAGAGACAGGGTTTCCCTGTGTAACAGTCCTAGCTGTTCTGGAACTAGCTCTTGTAGACCAGGCTGGCCTCAAACTCACAGGGATTCACCTGCTTCTGCCTCCCGAGTGCTGGGACTAAAGGCATGCGCTACCACTGCCTGGCTTAGATGAAGAACTTTCAACTACTTCTCCAGTACCAGGAATGCTTGCATGCCACCATGCTCCCCACCATGGTTAGAACATTGTAAACCTCTGAAACTGTAAGCCAGCCCCAATTAAATACATTCTTTATAAGAACAGCCTTGGTCATGAAGTCTCTTCACAGCAACAGAACACTGACCTATTCTTACTGGTGTAAATAAGGACAAATATTTAGAATGTATTTAGGAATTATGCTGGGTTAGTAAAGTGGCTGTTGTAAGTTCTCCAAGATCCATGCTTTCGTTATACCCATGGAGTTGGCTACACACACGTACATAATCTCAAATAACTGTAAAAGCCAGTAAGGTAAAAATGCAAGGGGGAGGAGAGACAATAATGCTCTGCAGAGCAGGGTAGAAGTGATCTGAAGGAGGGAAATAAAGAATGCTTTAATTAGGGACAAGAAAGATAAATACAGATGGAGGGAGATAGGTAAAATAACAGAAAGGATGTCTGGAAAGTCATAAGGCATTGTATTATTATCTATCTACCTAAAATTACATATAATACATATTATGTTTACATATGTAGTTTAAAATTCTATCTGGGCTGACAATGCTCCTCCCAAGAGCCACAGACTATGTAACAAAAAAACAATACCAGGCAAAACCCCTTCTGAGTTTTTGGTCAGTGCTGTCCAAGAGGCTCTTAAAACCTTTATGGGTATTGTTGTTGCCCCTTGGTTGCCTCCCAAGGTTGAAGGCAAGTCCTTATTATTGGACACCATATACTTCAGGCATAGGACCTGGAAAATCAAGAGATACACCTTACCTGACAGCCTCCTTCATATAATCAGAAGTCTCCGTGAAGATTCCAAGGGAGGGAAGCAACCAACAGTCCTACCTAGCTATGACACCTAGGAACTACAATAACCAGTATGGCAAAATATCCCTAAGGGTGCAACAGTAGCACACATACTTTGGCAGTAACTAACAACTCTCTAGTTGGATTTAAGGCCTATTCAACAAGAAGGAAATCATGCCCCTACTAGACACCGGCCAACTCCATGGGTATAATGAAAGCATGGATCTTAGAGAACTTACAACAGCTACTTTACTAAGCCAGAATAATTTCTAAATGCATTCTAAATATTTGTCCTTATTCACACAGGTAAGAACAGGTCTCATTTCTCATCAAAGAAATGTCTCCTGCCGGGCGGTGGTGGTGCACACCTTTAATCCCAGCACTCGGGAGGCAGAGACAAGCGGATCTTTGTGAGTTTGAGACCAGCCTGGTCTACAAGAGCTAGTTCCAGGATAGGCTCCAAAGCTACAGAGAAAAAAAACAAAAAGAAAGAAATGTCTCCTTACAACAGATGGAGAAAATTATAGAAAACCACAACCAACAAATGCATAGAACAAGTGACAGTATGGTACTCAGCCCCAACTTATATATCTATAATGCAACTCCTACACTTAAGGCTCAGGGATCATAGCAGAAGAAGGGATAGAAAGAACAGGAAATTTTCTGCCACTGTGCCTCCCAAAAATATCAGAGAAGCTACACCTATGAAATATTACCAACATTTACAACCTAAATAAGATCTAAATAGGCATAATATCAAGAGACAGGCTAGCATAGAAGAGGGAAATCTCATGGGACCTAAACTGTAGACCAGAGAACTACAGGTGACAAGAAGTGCTGAGAGCAGGAGAAATAGTCTTTTCCAGGAAAGAGCCCCCAATTGGTTATCCAATACCAAGTGGTCAAACCTGAAATCATAGCCATACAAGTAACAGTATATGAATTAGGAGGTTGAATTTACAATTTACAGTTGCTGTGGGACAATGGTCTTGTATTGTTTTAATAAAATGCTGATTGGCCAGTAGCCAGGCAGGAAGTAGAGGTGGGGCAACATGAACAGGAGAATTCTAGGAAGAGGAAAAACTCAGTCATCATCCAGACACAGAGGAAGCAAGATGAAAATGCCTCACTGATAAAAGGTACCAAGCCACGTGGCTAACACGGACAAGAATTATGGGCTAATACAAGTTATAAGAGTTAATAATAAGCCTGAGCTACTAAGCCAACCAGTTTATAATTAATGTAGACCTCTGATTGTTTCTTTGGGACTCAGCGGCTGCGGGACCACTGGGACAGAAACCTTTGTCAACAAGGAATATATATGCATATCTATGTATATATAACAACAGTTAAAGAAATAGAGGTGATGATTTAAGAAAGGGCAAAGTGAGTGTGTTAAAGAGAGGAAAGGGGAAATTACATAATTATAGTTTAATTACAATTTTTAAGTGAAAATAAAAGTTACCATATCTCATATTATTTATGGTTTAAGATAATTATAAAATAAAGGTAGATATTAAAAATTAAAGTCTGGAGATATGAATCAGTGGTTAAGACTACTAACTGCTCTTCCAGAGAACCTTTTTTTGTTTGTTTGTTTGTCTGTTTTGTTTTTCAAGACAGGGTTTCTCTGTGGCTTTGGAGCCCTGCACTGGAACTAGCTCTTTGTAGACCAGCGAACTCACAAAGATCCGCCTGCCTCTGCCTCCCGAGTGCTGGGATTAAAGCCGTGTGCCACCACTGCCCAGAGAACCCATATTTGATTCCTAGCACGTACACAGCAGCTTGCAATTTTCTGTAGTTCTCAGTATTGGGGATGTGACACCCATTTCTGGCTTCTGCAAGCAACACATGGTGCACAAATACACATTCAGTTAAAACCATTGATATTATCTGGAAAGCCTAATTTTATAGTCAGTAAGACTTAAGAGAAAGAATATAGAGAAACAAAGGTCCAAAAACTAAAGGGGAAAATGAATATTTGAGGAAAGACAAGTAAATAAACTGTCAAAAGGTTGGGCTGTAAATTTATAGGCCGAGCTAAGAAAACAGCAGAGAAGGGAGGACCATACAGAGAAAGAGGAAAAAAGAAAACAGCTAAGCTGTAGTGAGAAGACAACTACAATAGCATAAGAATAACATTTCAAAAACACTAGGTTTGAGAAAAGAAGAAAACTTACCCAGAACACATCTTTACTAAAGAACTGGTTAAACAAGTTAACAAATGGTTGATAAGGAAGAAAACATAAGCTGTTAACTTAGACCAGATGTTGGCAAACTCCAACCCACAGATCTAACACAAGATTGCCAAGTTGAACTGGAAAACATCCTACCCATTCATGTCTACTAACACACAATGACAGAATTAAGTAGTAAGAGCTTCAGATAGAGGCAAATACTATACAGTTCTTTGTATTAAAAGTTTATGTACTTGCTGGGCGGTGGTGGCGCATGCCTTTAATCCCAACACTCAGGAGGCAGAGGCAGGCGGATCTCTGCGAGTTCGAGACCAGCCTGGTCTACAAAAACTAGTTCCAGCACAGGCTCCAAAGCCACAGAGAAACCTTGTCTCGAAAAGCCAAAAAAAAGTTTATGTACTCCAGCTTAGATAGAGGCAGTATGATCCTAAAATACTATGCAGTCCTTCTTAGAGCAGTTTACCAGCTGGGTGTGACAGTGAACACTTTTAGTCCTGGCACTAGGTAAGCAGAGGCAGAGGAATCTCTGGATCAAGGTCAGCCTGGTCTACAGAGTGAGGTTCAGGACAGCCAGAGCTACACAGAGAAATTCTGCCAAAAAAGGTAAAAGGAAGGAGAAAGAGAAGGGAAAAAATTTACCTTTCCCAGTTTGAAGCACTCACATGAGAAATCAGG
>JAQHUG010000317.1:2141400-2189543 GCA_028555095.1 Dicrostonyx torquatus
TGTAATATGACATCATGCCTCACAGACATACAATTTAAATATAAACGCTGTATCATAAACTGCAGTGTATCTGTAATATGACATCATGCCTCACATACATACAATTTAAATATGCGAAGGCTAGAAATAGAGCAATCAACCATGATACTCTGGCAAAAAGAGAGAAAAAAATAGAAGAGCTATTGATCAACATTGTTACTTGCATTAAAATTTCTAATAAATGCAATTTTTGTTAGTTATTTAAATAATTAGTAGCACAAGTCAGACTTTGAACAGCATTTATAAGCAAAGTCAACATGCACCAACTGTGTAAATCTGATGCCAAACAGCGAACCACTAATTATTCCTAAGTATTCTGTATTTCTTCTTTTTAGTGAGAATTTCCTGGGCACATGGCCAATGAGCTAGGCTCCCTGGCAGCCGAGTATACCCTGTGATTAAGTTATAGCCAATAGGACTCAAGTTAGAAGTGCAATTTTCATAAGGAACCATCTTGTATTTCACTTCCTTTCTTTGCTAGCAGAACCCTGGGTAATATAGAGCCAGATGCATCCAAGCAGGTAATAAGACTGGCCAAACTTAAAGACAGAAGGAACTAGCAACCTGGATAAAGCAAAACAGTGCTGCCAAACTCTAGATTACTAGGAGAAAAAAAAAAAACTTCCTTTCCTAGCCACCATATCTCAATTCTCTTTGTTATGGTAATTTTAGTTGCATAGATAACACTGACAGTATTATAATCTGACCTGACCTGCACTTGAAAAAAAAAAATCTACCACTACACTACAGCCAAAACAGAATAATCATAGTGATTAGGTACTTGCAAACCATACAAGTGAAAGAAGTACAAGTTAAAAGTATATTTTAAATATTAACAAAAGATTAAAAGAGAAAACAGTCTTCAAATACTTTGAAGCCAACATGGCTTGTCCCCCCAAAATGCAAAAGCTCAGTCTTAGTGTGGTGATGCTGGTATATGGTGGAGCTTATGAGAGTTAATAAGGACACTGGAATATCACCTTAGAAAGAAAGTACCACATTCACAGAAAGTTGACACACAGAACACACAAAGTTCCTAAGAGATCTTTAAAAGTGAGCTGGCACCTCTTGTGAATCCCTTTGCCACATGGCCATTGACTATACTCACCCAGAATAGAGTCAGATGTATGCTAGTGACTTGCTGTTGAATCCCTAGTACACTGAACCAAAAATTAAAATAAACCTTTTATCTTTATAATATACCTGGCCATTGCTAGCTTGTAATAGCAACAGAAAATAGACTAAGAATTTTAGCACAAGAGAGTAGATTTATATAATCTTAAACAAAAAATAAGAATAATAAAGAGTCCAAATCATTCATGCACTATAAATTTAGATTATATGTCAGGGATTGCCATCAACACAGATATAGAAAACCTATTCCTGACTCCTTAAAGCTTAGAGTCTACTGGGGAAAGACATGAACTAACCTACAATACTTAATTCAAACTGTGAGGTCTTCAGAATAGAAAACGAAAACACTACAATAGAGTATGAAATCTCAATCCAATATATAAACTGTCCATTAAAGTAACATTAAGCTGAAATCTGAGAACAAGTTTAGAGAGAGAGAGACAAGAATCTATTAAAATTACTCTCTCCGGGGGAGGGGGGTGTATACAACCATAGAGCCTTTAATCCTAGCTCTCCCAAGGCAGAGACAGACAAATCTCTGAGTTTGAGACCACTTTGGTCTACAGAGTAAATTCCAGGACAGCCAGAGTTACACAGAGAAATCCTAGCAAACAAACAAACAAACAAAACACCTAACAACTTGGTAAGCCATTAGGTCTAAAGGAAGAGGAAGCTCCCAACTTGCCTGTGTCTTTGTTTTAGAGCTGGGAGTCTTATTGTTATGTCCAGGCCGACCTCAAACTGTAGAGCTCAAGATCCCACCTCAACCTCCCACACAGCGGAAACTACAGAATGTGTCTTCACAGCAACCAGTACTTGTCAGCTTTTAAAGCAGGGTCTTATAATACCCAAGATGGACTGGAACTCACATTATGTAGCTGAAGATCACCTTGAACTTCTGGTCCTCCTGCCTCTACCTCCTCGTTCTGGGATTGCAGGTGTATGTCACCATATCCAGTGCTGGGATCCAACCCAGAGCTCTGCATGCTAGGCAAGCCTTCTACTACATGTGTTACATCCTGAAACTCCCATATTTGCCTTTTTGTTTTTATTTATGCTTATTTTTTTTATTCAGAGAAGCAGGAAAAAGGAGACCAATTTGGAGGATTCTATAATATAATATAATAAGAAATAGCTCAAGAGGTGAACTGATCTTAGATGGAATTGGGAGAAAAGATATATAGAAAGAACCAAGAAGATTAACCTATCAGGACTTAGAGAAAGACTGGATCTGACAAAAAACAGGAAAAAGTATTAAGGATTACTACCATCTTGTATCATTTCCAACCAGTTAGGAAAGAATTACATATTCTCTCTTCTCTGGAAGAGGAGTTTGGGTAGGAAGATGCTTTCTTCCGATTTGAACACCATGAATGTGAAGCATGGGACATGCTGGGTAAACAACCCCAAAGATGTGCAGGTTGCTATGAATGTTAACTTACCGGAAAAGGGGACTTTGAGAGTACGAATAAATAAGGATACTGAAATGGATTATCCAAGTGGATATCAAAGGTAATCACATGCATCCTTCTAAGACTGTGGCAGAGGAGACAGGACTAGAAAGGAAAATCACCTCACCGCTCTTCCAGTCAGCTCCAAGAGTCCTAAGAGAGAGCTGCAACATATTCTAATTCCCTGGCAAAAATGTAATGGTTCTTAGTTATAGAAATTAAAAGCCCCCGAGAAAAAACCTTGATAATTGGAGCTTTGCTCAGAATGCTATAGATTCCTGACTGAGTCACAGACTAGGAAGCAGGACTTCTGACCAGTTTTATAGTAACTCGTGTTTACATATGAACAGAACACCAGATCACTTTGGAAGAAAACCTGTAATAGAACTAGAGCATTAAGAAAAACAGAATTATTAAAACAAAGCATAAGAGAAATTTTGATTAATTTAATAATTAAAATATTTCACCAGAGGAATAAGAGAAGGGATTGCATTTATGACAGAGTAACGGAAAGTTATTTTTAAAGCAATAACAGACAAGAATGAACCTTTTCAAATTCAAACCATTATAGCTAAAATTTATCTGCAATACAACAAAAAGAAAAATACATAATAAAAGAAAAAAAAATAAAAAGTTTAGAGGACCAACCTGAGCCCAAGAGATGAAATAGCCACAGCAATATAACAAGTCCCCACTCAAAAAAGGAAATTAAAGCCAAGAAGATGCTCCAAGAGTAAAGGCACGTGCCTCCAGGCCTAATGGGCTAAGTTCAAGGCCCAGGACTCATATGGTGGAAAGAAAAAGATTCTGACTCCTCTAAGTTGTCCTTTGACCTCTAGCATATATGTGCCATATATGTGTATTGGTCAATGTAATAAAAATGTAAAAAGAATTAAATAAATTAAACTATCAGTTAGAAGACCTAGCATACAATAAAAATGTCAGCAAAAAAAAAGAGGGAGAGAGAGAGAAGAGAAGAGAAGAGAAGAGAACAATAGAATTAACAAAGAATTAAAACTGGAAATGTTGCTCAGTAGTAGAACACTTGCCTACCATGCCTAAGAGTCTGGATTCAATCCCCAGCAGAAAAGAGGGAAAGGGGGGTGAAGAGGGAGAAGAGAATAGAGGAAGAGCAGTAAATGAGAGCAGGGAGATAAGGGAGGGGATGAAAAAAGAAATAATAGAAAATGTACTCAAAATGGGAGAATATATATTTCCAGAGTTCAACTGCACTGATGAAGTTTCATTTCTTGGGTTACATGATATGAATCAACTTATTTATATTTCTTTATATGCTTGATACATTTCATAGTAGTTAAAAAAATATCATTTCAAAGCATATTACCCTTAATATTCTTAATTTTTATAATGAAGAACTGTTGAAAACTTCAAATATAGAGGGAGGAAGAGCCCCAAAAGGATCAGAAATGATGACAACATTGGATTCCTCAACAGAAACACTGAAGTTTGAAAGACACTGGAACATATGAGTCGCTGAATCTCGGCAACAGTTCTAAACTCTTAAAAGAAAAATGTAAATAGAAATCCCAGGTAATATATGTGAACACAATTACTCCAATAATTACAACACAGAAATACTATAAAACAGTAAATGCCCAAGAACAAGAGAACTGTAACATCCAATGCCCTCATCACAGGGACTGACAATCACTCTCTTTTTTTTTTTTTTTTTGGTTTTTTGAGACAGGGTTTCTCTGTAGCTTTGGAGCCTGTCCTGGAACTAGTTCTTGTAGACCAGGCTGGTCTCGAAATCACAAAGATCCGCCTGCCTCCGCCTCCCGAGTGCTGGGATTAAAGGCGTGTGCCACCACTCAACATAATTCTTATACAGTGTTGTTGAACCAAAACTAGGATTCTAAAAAATGCATGTGACACAGTAGTAAAAGTTACTTATGTTATTTTATATTCATGCTATTGTGAGTGTTGTTTCTCTCTTGCCTAATGTGACCTGGGGCAAGTAGACTACCCAGGATCTATAGTAAACCTCTGAACCTATTTCATGCTTAGGGTGGCATATCAAATGCAGGCCTTTTGTCTAAAGAAATAAGGATTATCAGAGGCTATTTTTTTTCCCATAGTGGCTACCAAAAACTCAAGGTCAGACTCCAGAAACAGAGTGAGAGTCATGATGATATAAACTAGACATGAGTCATACAAGAGTCACCAGGGTAATTACCAGTATAAACCAGCTTCTGCTGTGGGACAATGGTCTGTACCCTGTCACTTGTATTTTAAATAAACACTGACTGGCCATTAGCCAGGCAGGAAGTAAAGGCAGGGCGACCAGGCAGGAAGTAAAGGCAGGGCAATGAGAATTCTGGGAAAAGGGAAGTTTCAGTCTACAGTCATCACCCAGACAGAGAGGAAGCCAGACACAGAGCAAGCAAGATGTGACTGCCCTGCTGAAAAAGGTACCAAGCCACATGGTTAACATAGACAGGAATTATGAGCTAATTTAATTTATGAGTTTAATTATGATCTAATAGGCCAGTTTATAATTAATGTAGACCTCTGTGTGTTTATTTGGGACTAACCAGCTGTGGGACCTGGTGGGACAGAAATCTCTATCAACAACTTTCTAAGGTAATAGACATTAAGCCATCTACTAAATTAAAACTATACCATAAAAAGCATGGTGTTGAACACCCATATCCACCTCCCTCTCCTCCTACAGTAGATCAAGGTTGCTAGTCACTCTGATACTAGAAACCCAAATTTAACTGGAGATTCTCAAAATATATATCACAGCAAAGTATGGAATTAGTAAAAATTATAAATTACAAATTCAAGACAAAGATTGCTTCTCGTAAAAGAAAAACTTGTCTTTAAAGAACACATACAAAGCAGCAATTCATTTATATAACTTATCTCCTTTTCATATAAAATGGAGAAGGCAAAAGTTGGAGAAGTGGGGATGGCTTATTATTACTGAGGCTCCTAAGCAAATGGGTAGTTTCTGTTTGGAATGACAGAAAAAAAAAATTCTGGAAATAGTGCTGATGATTATGTAACATTCTGAATGTAATTAATTCCACAGAATCACAGACCTTAAATCATCAAAATGGTAAAGCTTATATTATGTATATTTTTTTAAAAACAAAAAAAAAAGAAGTTCAAGAAATAGGTGAGTTAATTGAGTGCTTGCCTAGCATGAAGTCCTCATGCTGAATTCTGAGCACTGCCTGTAGTCCTAGCCAGAAGTTCAAGGTTATCTCCAGCTACATAGGGAGTTGGAAACCAGTATGGGAAGCATGAGACCCTGTCTCAAAAGAATAAGTAAAAAAGAAGTAGGCTGAGGGTCAGAATCCAGAACACAAATAGGCAAAGTAGTTAACACAGAGTGGGAGTATCTTCTCTGAGAGACTGAGAAGGGATGAGGGACTGGGGATATGACTCAGTCCATACAGTATTTGCTACATAAGAATGAGTACCCCACTTCAGAGTCCCAAAATCCCAGTGCTGGCAAAGAGACAGATGATCCCTAGAGCTCACTGGCTACCCAATCTAGCTAAATTAGTTAGCTGCTAGGTTCAATGAGAGATCTTACCTCAAAATATAAGATGGAGAATGACTGAGGAAGACACATAATGTTGACTTCTGACCTATACACACACGTTCAAGCATGCACACACACACCCACCCCACATAAACAAACAACATCAAATTTTCACAGCCTTGAAGAGGTAATAGGCAAATAAGCTGACTTTCCTAAGCAATGCTGCAAGTCTTCACAAAACCTTATAAAGAGATAAAGTCTCAAATAATTACCAACCCAAAAAGGGTTTTTAGAATAATTTTGTATTATGTTAGACAAGATTATGCCTCAGTTTATGATGTTATGAAATTCTAAGATTGTACCTACATATCAAATGAAAAGAATTACAATCTGGTAGGTAGTATGTAATACAAAACAATGCCTCTTAAATTTCCCTGATTACAGAAATTGAACCATTTGGGACACTTATCTCACTCCAGATTTAATGAATAGTAATCTCCAGAAGAATATGAGATTATGACATTTTCAATGAAAGCAAAAATCAAGCTGAGTTCTATCATTTCCTAAAGTACATGACAGTACAGTGGGTAGAGGAAAAAACATGTCAAGAGCGTTACAAGGAGGTTAAGTAAAGAGAAATGAGCAGAAAAAAAGCAAAGCTGCTATGAACGTAGGCAATAATGGCAACAGGGAAAATCCACCTTAGTAAAATTAGGAGAGAAGGGTTGGAATTAACCATGCTAAGCATGCACTCACAGGATCCGCTATGTTTGTAACAAACACAAAATATGAACCAGATACCTCTCTTTTTTTTTTTTTTTTTTTTGGTTTTTCGAGACAGGGTTTCTCTGTAGCTTTGGAGCCTGTCCTGGAACTAGCTCTTGTAGACCAGGCTGGTCTCGAACTCACAGAGATCCGCCTGCCTCTGCCTCCCGAGTGCTGGGATTAAAGGCGTGCACCACCATCGCCCGGCCCAGATACCTTTCAATGTACACACTGCAGCAACATAATATGGTTCTTTAGATTAGAAACTCAGCATTGCAGTTATTTTAAATAATTTCTGAAAGTTAAATAAATCCCACCGTGTATCCAATACACGCAACTTCTAAAACCACCTATTAAGACTAAGAGCACCAAGCTTGAAATGTAACATACTGAAAACACTATGTACGGGAGGGGTGGATTGTTCCACAGAACTTGTACTTCAGGAAGAAGCTTATTTAAGCTGACTTTAAAAAACAGAAAGGAAAAAGCAAGCCAGCAATCTTCCTAACCTTGTGACCTAGGAGTAGAAAAACATTCTTTAAAACATCCCATAGAAAAGCACTGAGTGGGTCAAAGTAATTTTATTCCAAGCTCTACTGAGAACTAGAGAAAATAACCAAACCTGCTATGCATGCGGTTTTACTTTCTAAAGGCAGCAACTTCAAATATCTACTTTTCCCTTTTCTACAATACACTAATGCTTCAAGTTCCTCAAGGGTTTAGCTATTTCCCAATTACATACCATTTTACTAATTCCACTCTTCATCACAATTATCAACATTAAAAAATGTCAATATATCAATCAAAGGCTAGGGAGATAATAAGCCTTACCCTAACACATGATAGTGAAATAATTTGTCTGTTATCCTCTAAAACAAGACATTAAAGTTGGATAGTCCAATCCTACAAAATATTGGTATTTTTCAGAATATTACAACTATAAAAGTAACATTTGCAAGTACTACTACCCAAATAAAGTTAAAAAGGTATGCTCTTACTCAGGCCAGTGTGATACAGTGGAAAACATGTCTAACTATATTTTTTAAGTATGCCCTTCAGTGAGATTTCTGATCATAAGTACAGAAATTCTTTGAGAGAGAAAAATTATCAGAACTTAAAATATGAATATCTGCCCTGCAAAATATACATCCATCATCCTTCTTCATGTATACCCGTCAACCATTTAGTTGTTACATAGTGAGCCATCTCAGTGATGTTTAAAACAACTTCCATTTTAACATCACTGTATTGTTAGTTTGCTATTGCTTTCATGTGCAAATCGTATAAATTTTAGGACCTGTGGCCTTTTTACAATCATCAACATTACCTGGGAGTGTTAGAAATGTAGGCTATATTGGGATGGCTCAGAGGTTAAAAGCACTGACTGCTCTCCAGAGGACCTGGGTTCAGTTCCCATCAGCCACAAGGCAGCTCCTACCATCTTTAACTCTAGTTTTAAGGTATCTGACACCTTCTTCTGGTCTCTGCAGAAACCAGGCATATGAACAATACACAGGTACACATGCAAGTAAAACACCAATACACATTAAGATGTAGTAAGATTCTCAGATGAATTATATGCGCGTTATAGTTTGCTAAGCCCTGAGCCCTAGACTTTTATACCATTAACATGGAGAGGAAAAAAACAATTCCTTGTTAAGGATCTGTCATTATTTGATCTTGGGAAGGTGACAACCAAACTATTGTCATCTATATAGGAAACAAGGACTTGAAGATGACTTCCTCTTTCCTAAAGCCTTGTAGTCTTTACAAGGACTAAAAGATTCAAACTCTTAACAATTCCTCTGATGCAGCAAGACTCCTATAAAACAGGGAGCTAAGGACTGAAGACTTTATTGCAGAGCTGTAACAACTTAGCCTAAAATCACTAGAAAGAGTTTTCAAATATCCAATACTGGAAATATAATTTACACCCAATTAAAAAGATCATAAATCATATTTATTCCCAAAGTGTATATAGATAAAATTTTTAAAGAAAAAAGACATAATGTCTTTTTCTATGGTATTTCTCCATTAACTAACCTAAAGATTCCACAAACAGTCAAACATTTTTTGGTCAAAACTGGTACTCAGCCAAAAACCAATTAAAAATTAGAAATGGTACTCCTACAGAATTATAAAAACACCATCTTAATACATGCATGTTCTTTTAAAAATTCAAATTCACAAAGCTAGCCTTTAGCAGCTAGTAATCAAACAAGAATCAGCTTGGAGTTCCAACTGACATAATGAACTTACCTCTTGGAGTATAGTTGGAGTATAGTTGAGGACTATAAAATGTTCAAAAACAGTCTATACATGGATCCTAGCTTGATCTAATGCAATAATTTAAAAATATAAAAGTAATAGAAGATCTAACTTTTCTTACACAAAAAAAGCCTACAGTTTACTTCATGAGCTGAAGTTCTCAGAGGAGAAAAAAGAGGTGCCTGGATTAAGTTAAAGATTCTAAAAGGCTAATTGACTGTTAAGAATTCTGTGATTGTGATCTGGAATGAGGCAGTTCACAAACTACCTTTGGATATCTTTAGGCTACTTATTGTAGCCATTTACTGTCCATCTCTGTTTAACCTACTATCCTTACCATTTATTAGGTAAATCCTTCCTGGAATACGCTGTTTATGTTTAACCTCCTCCAGCTAGAAAACAACATTTTAAAGCAGTGCTTAGTGAGCCCTTGTGTACATAGGAATCATCGAGGAATCTGCACACCCGCAGACTCTGATTTGGAAAATCTCAGTAAAAGCAAGAGCATACATTTGTGGTGATGCCAAAAACACGCAAGCACATTTTGATAGCAAGGTTCTAAAGAAAAGCTATAATTTACAATTCTTAAAATCTACCACCACCACAGTGTTTTGCAAAGTACTGGCCTTGAAATGTTTTCAATTAAATTCCTAACTCATGAGCCCAACACTTTTCCATTTTATCTTACTTGATCCATCATATGCTGTATCATTTTTTAAAGATTTTTGTGTGTCTGTTAAGTGTATATGCGCATGTGTGGCGTGTATGCCTCCACATGTGCAAAGGCTGTAAGAGGGCATCAGATCTCTGAGCTGAAGTTATAAATGTGTCCAAGACCCACAGCTTGTTAAATGGGCATTAGAATCCAAATCCAGGCCTCATGACCACATAGCAAGTATTTTTAACCACTGAGCCATCTTACCTGCAGGCTGTGCTATAGTTTTTTAATTATTCATTATTGTTAAAATCTAGGAAACATATCCTAGTCTGCCTTCCTTTCTTGGTCTCTTCCCAAATTCTCACACTTACATGAAGGTATATTACGCCTTTACCTTCACCTCTTCCCCATTCTACTACCATCTCTGCTTTGCCTACACGTTTAATAATCCAAGACTTGCATTTCCCAACCTTAGATCCACATATCCAGCTACTAAATCTTTACAAGCCCAAATGTACATCTCCAATTCAAAACATCTCTTAACAGTTGGGGCCTACAGGCTCCATAGAAAAGCACCTGCCCAGCACACACAAAATCCTGGTTTCAATCTCTAGCATTAAAGATGGAGTAGAGATAAAAAGTACATCAAAAGATCTCTTAAATACCACAGCACCCCTGTTGCAGAATATTTGTTCACACTGTGAAGACATGTCTGCCAAGGCACCTTCTGATTAATTTAACAAGGAGCAGAATGGCCAATAGCTAGACAGGAAGAGATTAGGCAGGACTTCCAGGGACAGAGAGAAATCTGGGAAGAAGAAAGGGGGAGGTGCCAGGAGATGCGGGAAGGAAACAGGAGGTACAAGATGGAAGAGCAATAACACCATATAATAAAACATACATTATATAAATGGGTTTATTTAAGTTATAAATCTAGTTAGGAACAAGCCTAAGCTATAGGTCAAGCTTTCATAATTAATAGGAAATCTTCATGCCATTATTTGGTAACTGACTGGCTGGACAAAAATAGTTACAAACACCCCTAAACACTCACCAGACACCAACCTTTCTCAACCCTTTATTAACTTCCTTATCACCATCATCTTCCTATTTCTCTAAGCCACATATTAAAACTAGCCCTATTCCACTAAATCTAGTTAACGTCCATTGAATAATTTATCAAATCTCATTGTTTTCTCCAAAAGACATCAGTTTGGACATAGAACTTTTCTCTCTAGTTACTATAGTAACCTTATCAGTTTTCTTGCTTCCAAACTCACTTTCTCCCTCATCTTCATTCTCAACCTTACCCTTTAATCTTTATAATTTGTTGTACTCCCCCTATTAAAAGTCACTAATAATCCCTATTATCTTTAGAAAAAGATTTTAGTATATCATATAAAGCTTCACACTTTTGACCACCTCTCAGTCTTATTCTCTCTCCCTCTTTTCTCACTCTTACCACCCTTAACAATGAGAACGTCCTTTGCTTATCAAGCTGTTCGCAGTTCCCTGGATGTGGCACATTCTCAAGACTGTATTTTGCATAGGCTAAAATTCCTTTTGATTAACAATGACTATACAAAGTTAAGTACTGATCTGTTTTAAAGAACTTCCTTAAGTATAACTTGCCTTAAAATGCCTTCTAAAATCACCACAAACTCTGCTTTCTCAACAATAGAATTTTCCCTGTGCACACCTCTATTCTTCTTAAACTGTTTTATAATTGCTATTTTACTCATCTCCCTACTAGGTTAAACTTATCAATTAGTCCTTTTAAGAATGAAGTGTTCAGGGACTGGATTGATGGCTCAATGATTAAGAGCACTGACTGTTCTTCCAGAGGCTCTGAGTTCAAGTCCCAGCACCCAAATGCCAGCTCACAGTTGCCTGTAACTCTACTTCGAGGGGACCTGAGACCCTCACACAGACATGCATGCAGGCAAAACACCAATGCACATAAAATAAAAATAAATGAAGGAGGAGGAAGAAGAAGGAAGAAAGAAGGAGGAGGAAGAAGAGGAAGAAGAAAAAGAAAGTATCTTGAAATACAGTCATAGACAATTATTATAGCTAAAGTATTAAACAGTGAACATACACACAAACAAAAACAAATGAAAAAAATTTTTATTTGACTTTATTTAACGTTTAACAGAAGCTCTTAAGACTATAAAACAGAGATTTCCAAAATATCCCAACTGTTCAATTAATTTCCACAATCTAAGCATATTTGTTTAAAAAGTATTAAATTTTAAGATGAGACACAATTTTAACTTCACAACCACAATTTCTTCTCCAGTAGTTACAGAAGGAGTCAGACAGCCTTGATTTCCATCCTGACTCTTCTACTTTCTAAGTTTATGACTTTCCTTAACAAATGAGCAGTTTCTTCAATGGACAGCAGAGATTGATCGCTTACCTACCTCCTGGTTGTTGCAAATGCTCAAATATGAATGTGAAAACATTTCTACACACCATGTACAAATGTGAACTAACATGTTAGCCTACTTCTCCACATCCATCAAAGATTTACAATGCAAATTTCAAGTTTCATGGGCTATGCGAAACCTCAGTTCCTGAAGACCAAGAGCAACAAGACCCACAATCTTCAATTCTCCTGTGTGTCTAAGTAGTAGTATCTAATTCCATATTCTAACATATTCTTTAAGAGTACTTATTTTATAAACCACAAAGTGAATCTCATGGTAAGTTGTTGGTACAGTCATTTAACTATCAGCTCCATTTAAAAAATTAACTGGAGGACAAAAATCAGCAGGGAATATTATTTTGCGATGTCTTAATTAGTCTGAGTACTGTCTGTTGACATACAAACTCAACTACAGACTAATGTTAACATTGAAAAGTCACCTTTCCAAAACCATTATCTCCCCCCACAAATTTCTGACTTTTTTTTCAGATATGCTTGCTGGTCTGTCAGAATGAAAATTTATTAATCTAAAAAAAGTGATGGAACATGTAAAATCCGCTCTCAGCAGCACCTTTCTTTGTTAACTACAGACTAGGTTAGAGCTGTTTTTTATCTCTTCTGCAGTATTTATAAAAGTAGGATTCTTTAACTTTCAAAGGACAAAACTCCTTTAAAAAAGAAAAAGAAAAGAAAATCTACTACAAAAGTCTGTACTTTGGTACCTGATTGTGGTAACAAGGCCAAAATCCAAGACGAAGCCCTTTACTGCACATCCAGTTCCAACATCTTGGGCAGACTCATCTTGCGACCTCTCCAGATTAGCTGCTCCTGCTCTCTCTACTGCAGAGAGAACTTCAATTAGAAAAATTCTGAAGTCCATACACCTAAATTGGATACTCCCCTCGCTGGAGGCAAGGATGGTAAGACTCACTAAAAAATTCAAGTTAGAGGAGGATTCAGGCAAGTCTAAGTGACTTGAATTCACTATAATGTGAGCAGCTGAGAGTCGGATTATGTAACTTTATTTACTTCAAAAAAAATTAAGGGAAAAGAATGGCAGTAAATCACTATAAAACCTGAAAAGGCAGACTATACAATCTTTAAAAAGTGACACCTGAATCACAGCGTCTACAGAATAGCCTAGTACTGCCCGTTCACATTCACAATCTTTCTGAGAAAAGCAAGCAAACCAAAATTTTTTAAAAACCTTCAGACTCATTATTGTTCTTTTTTGTCTCTACAATAAGCCCACTGAAAGGAACACTTGGCTAAAAACATATTAGAAAGGAACAGTTCCCTGCTGACTTAAGCCTAACTGCCCAAGCAGTTCAGGGTAGGCTTCAGAATACCCTTTATCTACAATAATGCACAAGCGGAAGGAGCAGAGGCAATGGCGGTCTCTCCAGTGACATTCCCAAGTCACATACTTGGGGTGTATTTCTAGGACAGACTGCCAACAAGTTACTAAAAGAATGTAAGCCAACCCTGGTATATAAATAAGCCAGCCCTGGTATCCGAGTCTTAACTAGTGTCATCCTGAGGCTACTACAATAATTATAGTCTACAGTAGTATTACCTGAATATGAAGTCTGGATTCATTTTCAAGCCAATTTCCATAAACTCACAATGATGTATAAAGCATTTCTTCAAGCAAGTAGCAAGTCCTACACCAAAGATCTCAGCAATGAGGAATTACAATTTAAAGAACAGAAAGTCTGAAGTACTTTTATTACCAGGAAATTTTATAATGTGTGCAGGTATGTGCTATGCAACACAATGAGATTAATACTGCCGCGATACTATATTTACTATCCAATTGAACAATGATTGTACCTTACCTGAGTGTGAAAATTTGAAATGGTGGTTGTTTCAATATCTTTCTTGCCCAAAATTTCCATTTTCACTGGAGTGTTGGGAAAATTGAAAGCAAAGTAGTCCAAAAAGTCTGGGAGATAAGCAGCCGCTCCGTGCACTATTGCTAAAGCATAGTAGGCAGCGTTTTTCTCATTCTCACTGAATGTCAAAGCAAGAAACTCCTCAGAAAATCTCTCCATCTCCATTGGAGACAAAAATGAGAGTTCGTCCATGTAAGCATGAAGGACAAGAGCACCACCATTGGACTGGTGCTCTTCATGAATAAAGTTGCTAAATTTAGTACCTGTTTTTAAGAAATTTCTGCGAATAGAGTGTTCTTGGTGCGTTGTAAAAGGTGTCTGTACTCCCTGGGGCACCCGATATTCTTGCATGCCCAAATTTAATCTGCACAGCTGTTCATCCTTCAGATATCTGAAGGACTCCTTATTAACTCCTGAAGTGCTATTTAGCTGTCCTTGGGTGAGAATCTCCTTGCTGATGCGGGTCAGGCCAGCACAGACGGTTTGTACTTCCTTATTATACATCTTAAGACGTCTTCCTCGCATGTCTTCTCGGTGTTTCTTTTTCTTTTTCTTCTTTATTTTCTTCAAGACAAAATCATCAGCTCTCTGGGTTTTACCATTTTCATCTGCTGTTTCTGGCCACAATAATTAAAAATAAGTTAGTTGCTAGGACCAGTGTCAATACACATGTGTCTTAAGGTATTTGATCTAAAATTAAATAACTTCTTAATTTCTGAGAATTTGTTATTACATCTTTTATCATCAGAAACAAAAGCAAGACAAAGATCTTAAAATACAGTAATATTCTGGGTCAAAGATTGTGCTAAAAAAACTAATAGTGAGGTACTGCTGAAACTAGAGTTAAGTGGTATGCAAAACTTATGCAAGGCCATGGATTCACTCTGCAGCAACACACACACAAACACACACAGAGGATATATTTAATATGACTTGTAATAAAGGTAAAACATTGGAGTAATATGTACTACACTATCATTGTTGTTTTCTCTCCCTGTCTTCTTGTACCGTTTTGGTTTTGCAGTGACAGCAATTAAACCTACCCTTCCTTGCACAGCTAGGCAGATGCTCTAGCCCTCACATCAGTTTTTAACAGCAAAGAACCAAACTACACTTAACCTATATTAAGGAAAACTTTTACATATAAAACTGAAACTCAATATACAGAAAGCATGTCATACTATAGAGAAAGACGGGGATGGTGATCTGAATAAGTTGCTGGCTCCCTTTCAAAAAGGTCATTACAACTATACTTAGAATACATAAAATTATCACTTAAGTCCTCAAATTAGCTAAAAATCATCTATCATCAAATAGCCTAGTTTACTTAACATCACACTAGTTTTCATAAATGTAAAAAAAGAAAAACAAAACTTAGAGTAAGGGATAGGATATAGCTCACTGGGAGAATACTTGTCTAACATTCAAAGTTCTGGGTTCAGTTCCCAGGACCAGCATGCACACACACACATTGTGCAAGCACACACAGACTTGAAAACTATGCCTTAGGAAATATGGTACCTTCAATTCCTAAATTCCATGGCAGATAAGAAGAGCAAACAAGCTGGGCGGTGGTGGCACACACCTTTAATCCCAGCACTCGGGAGGCAGAGGCAGGCGGATCTCTGTGAGTTCGAGGCCAGCCTGGTCTACAAGAGCTAGTTCCAGGACAGGCTCCAAAGCTACAGAGAAACCCTGTCTCGAAAAAACAAACAAACAAGCTGGGCGGTGGTGGCGCACACCTTTAATCCCAGCACTCGGGAGGCAGAGGCAGGCGGATCTCTGTGAGTTCGAGGCCAGCCTGGTCTACAAGAGCTAGTTCCAGGACAGGCTCCAAAGCTACAGAGAAACCCTGTCTCGAAAAACCAAAAAAAAAAAAAACACAAAAAGGAAAAACTCGATTTAAATAGGAAACCAAAAAGTGGCTCCTTCTGAAGCCCAGCTTTTTGGAGTCATTGCTTTCAACACTGTACACACACACACACACACACACACAACACCCTTTTATTATGCTAAACAACAGCTAGCTAGGTAGAAAAGCTGTTCTGCCACTTCCTAAGACTGCACTGTTTTCTTCACTGTAGAAGTAAGTTTTGTTTGAAAGAGGGTCTCACTATTTACCCTAAACTGGTCTTGAAACTATCATATGGCTCAGGCCTTGAATTCCTGATCCTCTTGCCTTAGCCTGCCGGATGCTACCATTACAGTTACACGAACACATTCAGCCCAAAACATCATGTTTGGTGTTTTGTTTTGTTTTTGGTGGGCTTTTTTGTTTGTTTGTTTGGATGTTTTTTGTTTCATTTTTAAGTTAACAAAACTGACAAAACTGTATAGATTTCCCATAGACCCCTATTAACAGGCCCCACTAGAGCGTACACTTGCTACCACTGAACACACTGACATATCTTCTTCATCCAGAACTCACAGTCCAAACTATGATTCACTCTTGGTACTGTACATTCTTGGTTGAACAAATGCAAATGGCACAGCCCACCATTGCAATATTATATAGGGCAGTTTAATGGCCCTAAAAAGCCTGTGATCTGACTATTCGCATCTTAATTATCAGCAGTTTTTTATTGTCCCCATGGGTTTGTCTTTTTCAGTGTTACATAACTGGAACTGCCCACTGTGTAACCCTCTTAGACTGGGGTCTTTCTATTATTGCAGCATTAATGCACTTGAGGTTACTGTCACTTTTCAGAATTGTTTGTCTTTAGAGCTGTATACTATTCCACTGTGGATGCATCACAGTCTGTCCATTGATCTACTGAAGAACATCTGAGCTGTTTCATATTTTTTGGCAATTATTAGTAAAGTTACTACAAATTTCTATGTTGGTAGATACCAAATAGTATGTGAAGGTGAGCAGTGGTAGCATATGCCTTTAATCCCAGCACTCAGGAGGCAGAGGCAGACGGATCTCTGTGAGTTCGAGGCCAGCCTGGTCTACAAGAGCTAGTTCCAGTGCAGGCTCTAAAGCTACAGAGAAACCCTGTCTCGAAAAAAAAATAGTATGTGAACTGTCATCACATAGATACAGTATGTTCAGCTTTGTAAAACACTGCCAAACTGTCTTCCTGAGTAGCTGTTTTTTGCATTGCCACAATGAGGTAGCCTCGCCTTTTGCAAACTAGTATCTCTGTTTCTCACTAATGAAACGGAGGAAGTGGGACAAGAGTATTTTCCTATAAAAATGTACAGAATAAATTAAAAATGCACATAAAATACTTGTCATATTAGACTAAAACAAATAATAAATGTTAATTACTAGTTTCATTCCAAAATGGTGGAAATATAAAGGCAGAGTGAAGTACTTGTTACACATGTATGAGGACCTGAGTTCAATCCCCAACATGTACCTCAAAAAGCCAACCATAGTGGCAAGTACTTGGAATCCCAATAATGGGGAGAATCCCTGGAGCTCACTGGCCAGTCCATCTAACAAATGAGCCCCAAGTCCCTGGGAGAGACTGTCTTAAAAACAAAGTGGAAGTTTCACAAAGAGTGGCTCCTGAGACAGAACTCTGGCCTCCACAAGCATACCATACCAATACACACAAACACATACAGTACAAGCTGAAGCTGGGTATTTACGTGCCCTGTAATCCAGAACCCACAGTAAGGTAGGAGAGTTGTGGGGTCAAAGCTAGCCTGGGCTATAGCACAACAAAAACAAACAAAACCAAAAGTGCCCATCTGGATGCTTCACAGTAAAGACTAAGATGCCTGTCACAGCTCTGATGCTTATTAGTCTCTGAACAAACCCAGAAACCCCAAACCTTTGTTTCCTTGCCTTAAAATAGTATTAAGACTTATGTTTTTCTTAAGAGTCATTGCAAGGATTAAAGAGAATGAATCTGACACATAAGTCTTCATATTATAATCATGAGGGTTGAATAACATTCCTTGAAATACTTATCAAGAACTCTGGGATATCAGATTAAATCTAGAAATTACTGGCCCAGAGTATGGGATAGTATACCAACAAATGAAACATAAAAGTGGAGAAAGTCTGAGGAAAAATAGATGATTCACTAAATATCTCTTAGGACCTTATTCATTATCTCATTTTAATCCAAAAATTCAGTTCAGTAGACACAGAAATTCTTTTTCAAAGACGGAAGCAGAATCTGAAACAAGATGTAACTTTTATTAGGTCACAAAGCTAATGGCGGACAGTCAAATTTCAGATCTACCTAACTCCAAAATTCAGTCTTTCACTACAATACTGCATACTTTCTTCCTTTCCATCTCTCCTATCCACCTCTCCCTAAACACTCTGGCAGATTATTATCTAAGATTATCCAGTTATTATCCATTAATTACAATTAATGGACTTCAGATGCAAGCCTATATGAGGTCCCAATATAGAAAAATATTACTGTATTCACTACTTATAATGCCTTTACAATTCATGATCACAAAGATGGCATTATTATGTTATACAGAAGTTTTCATGCCTTACTGACAATAATATTTTCCTCTCTGGTGGATAGAAAAAAGCATTTCCTGAAGTTTCTGACAACTGAGACTGTGTGTGTGTGTGTGTGTGTGTGCATGTATGTATGTATGTATACACACTCAATATAATCCTAATAATTCTCCATTTCTACTACAAAAACAAATCACATGTTTCTAACAATAGCGTTCTATTTTCTGAGACAGGGTCCTGTGGGCGCCAAGCTGTTGTAGTAAGAGGAGCAGGCAGGCCGCGTCCCACCTGACTAGCTTAGCCCCCGAAATAATTACACAGAAACTGTATTCATTTAAACACTGCCTTGCCCATTAGCTCTAGCCTCTTGTTGGCTAACTCTCACATCTTGTTAAACCCATTTCTATTAATATGTGTTTACCACAAAGTCGTGGCTTACCGGCATGAGTCTAACCAGCGTCCATCTTGGGCAGGAGCAGCATGGCGTCTGCCACACTGCCTTCTTCCCAGCATTCTGTCCTGTCTACTACCCCTACCTGATTTCTGTCCTATCAAAAGGCCAAGGCAGTTTTCTTTATTCAACCAATGAAAGCAATACAAATGCAGAAGGACCGCCTACACCACTTAGTCTCCCAAATACTGGGATCACAGAAATGTGCCATCACACCCAGTATCTTTTGGGTATCACAGAATACTTCCACATGATAGTACTTAAGGGGGTCAAAACTGGAAAACAGAAAAGTTGACTATGAAGACTCATATAAGAGCAAGACTGGAGTTTGATGATACTGGAGTTGAGAGCAGACAATCATCTTTCCATTCTTTCCTTAATAAATTAAGATCATAGTTACTAACCAAGAACAATTAAAAAGAAACTATTACTTTTGATCGAATATTTTGGTCTATGCTTCTATGAACAATAACAAAAGAGAGAAAAAAATTAAGAGCGGGTAAAAAGGATAAAAAAAAATACAGGTAACTATTTAGGTAGTCTGAAGCATACTGTTTACAAGACAGAGCAAATCTTTTAATATTTCTTTATAAAGCATCAGCCAGGGTACAGAACAGAAAGAGCGAAGTGGACCCTGAGGTGTTTTTCTTAGGAGCCCAGTGTTCAGTTCCACCATTAGAAAATTTCAAGCCTGTTACTTCACCTCTGAAAATCATTTTACGCCCCACTCACATGCCAAGTTTTTCTTCTAACTATTTATGAGTCACACCAGGTGTCTGAAGTGGTAATATCTGAAATTAGCCTATACGTGAATTTGGACTTAGTACTGCTGGGCTGATGTGCAGGAACAGGTCTCTTAGTCATGTTTCATGTCTCAAGTCAGAGGTAACCAACTTTCTCTGAAAAGAACACGCAGGCTTTGTGGGCATATGGTCTCTGCCTCAACTATTCCTACTCTGCTGCTATAATGCAAAAACTGGTATAGACAGTTGTATTCCAATAAAACTATATCTGTGGACATAGAATTACAACCCACATGGTTTTCATGTGTTAGGTTTTTCCCATAATCTGAAACATGAAAACCAATCCTAGTAACTTGTAAAGTAAGAGGCAGAAGAACTGACTTTTGTTTTGTTCTGAGACAAGGTCTCAGGGTCCTGGAGAACTTCAAGTTCACATGTGGGAAAGGATGACCCTAAACCTCTGACTTTCCTACCTCCACCTTTTAGGTGCTAGAATTACAACCAGTGCTACCACACCCAGTTTGGAGCAGTGCTGGGGACTGAACCCAGGGTTTTGCAAGCTAGGCAAGCTCTCTACCACCATAGCTTACTGGGAACTTGCTCTGTAACCCATGCTGGCCTGAAACTTTCAGTTGTGTTGGTTAGCTTTGTCAATCTGGCATACACTAGAGCCACATGGGAAGAGGGAACATCAATTAAGAAAATGCCTCCATCAGATTGAAAGTCTGTGAGACATCTTTCTGATTAATGATTGAGATGGCCTGGAGAATACCAAACTTGGGCAGGTGATCCTGCATGATAGAAGAAAACAAACAGAGCAAGCGCCGGGAAGCAAGTTAGCAGCATTCCTTCGTCATTTTTGCTTCAGTTCCTGCTCCCGACTTCCTTTCATGATGGACTATGACCTGTGAAGTAAACTCTTTCCTCCCTATGTTGCTACGGTCATGATGTTTATCATGGAAACAGAAAGCAAACCATGACATCATCTGCAGAAGTGATTTTACAAAGGCGCAAGAGAGATTCAATGCAGGAACAATAAGCTTTCAATTACAGGTGTTCCAGTGACTGTTTATCTAGAGAATACTCCCTTTCGAAAAAAGAACCATGGCATAATCTTACACCTGTAGGAAATTAACTCAAATGGACCACAGATTTAAATGTGAAAAAATATAACAAAACAGCTTCTAAAGGGAGAATGACACCCAAAAATGATTCATTAAAGAAAAGAGTCAACAAAACATTGCTAATTTTGCAGGGTGAAACATGTTGTTAAACCAAGGGAAAGGCAAACAAGAGAATAATTTGCAGATCAAACAGTAGCTAAAATTGTACTTTTAATATACAAATAATTCTCAATAAAGAATTCTTAAAAGTACTTCTTAAGTATGACTTGAAAATTGGCACCAAAAAAAAATCAAATTTTATTGACGAGGCTCTATAAATGACAAAAAAAAAAAAGGTGGTTAATGTCACTAGTCGTGAGATCATAAGATAATCACCTCACAGCTACTGAACCTGCTAAAATAAAAGTTACATTTCAAGACCAGATATTGACAAAGAGGTAAAAAAAATTAAGTCACTAATGGGAATGTAAAGAATACACTCAAGAAAACTGTATGGCAACCTGATAAAAATAAATAAACAAACAACCCCTAAATATATACTTACCACATGACCTAATAAGAACATTCCTCGAAGAAATAAAAATTTGCTTCTGAATGGGGAAAAAAAACAAAACTCTGAAAGGGAAGCTCTATTTCTAATAGTGCCGAACTAGACACCAAATGCCTTAAATCCAAGAACTCATTGTATACCCTTGCTGAGAATACTATCCAGGACGGAAAAAGTGAGAGCCATTGACACATGGATGATATCATGCTGAGTTTAACAGGCTAGCTTCAAAAGACACCAAGTACATCATATTCTCAAATGACAGCATCACAGAGAGAACAGACTAGTGATTCTTATTGGTCAGAAACAGCAGAGAAGGTAGGAGGTGGGTGTAGAAGTAGTCTACTGCCTAATGCTACCAAAGGAACGCTCATGAGAGCTCTTTCTGGAGAGTTTGTGCGGTGGTTACACTGGTGGTTACACTAATCTACATATGATAAAATGACACACTGTGCCAATGTCAATTTCCTGGTGTTAGTATTATACAATAGTTATGTAAGACACAACCACTGAAGTAAACTGGAAAAGGAAACGAACTTCTCTATGGTTTTTTTTTTGCAATTTCTTGTGAATTTATAATTATTTCAAAGTAACTAGACAATTCCTAAAAATCTTAGCATATGCAAAAGGATGAGATTCCTCTGTAAACAATAATCTACTTTATTAGTGCTATTTACAGGACCAAGTAGTAAAAATAAAAGCCAGCTTTAACTGCCTACCATGAGCCAAGACCTATTTTAAGTGCTTCCATACACTGCCCTCTTCATCCCTGTAACAACCATATGGATGGAGTAACCAACCCCATTTTACAAACAGAAACACTGGGGTTAAAGAGAAGATTAATTTGATCCTAATCACACAGTAAATACTAGAACCAAAATTTACTTCCAAAGTCATCCCTTCTGAACCTGAGGGTACCAAAAATAAACATACTGATATTTACAAATATTGGTCCAACTCTGCAAAAGGCTTGTAATAAACAATGTTAAGCGTATTTCTTTTCAGAACTCTTAAAATGCCAGTGCATTTCAGATATTGAGACCACTACAGTGCAGGTTTCCTCAAATATATCTGACCAGAGGGTCCTACTTCCTCCAGAATATATATAGTTTGGGCATGCAATTCAATTATATCTAAACCAAAATGAATAATGTTCAAATGGCCTAATTTTAACCCATTTCTCTTCTTCATGAATTGGCAAAAAGCTGTGCAGTCCAACATAGTAGCCATGTACATAACAAGTTATAAATTAGAATAAAATTTCAGTTTTTCAGTCACACAGCCACATTACAAATCTGTTTAAGTGTCACATATGGCTACCATATTGGACAACACAGATATAGAACAGTTACATCATCTGAGGAAAGTCTATCCCGCAGTATTAGAGACTTGTTTTGTCTGATTTTAAAAGAACACGGGGCCTGTACAATCCTCAGAGAAAGCACACTGTGAATTACTACACGTCAGCACCACCTTCCCCCCATAAAGAGAGACTGATAATTTCTAGTCAGCCACCAGAATGAGAATATCAAAGCACAAGGCAGAGGCGAGCAAAGCGGAGAAAAGGAAGCAAGGGAAAGCAAAGCTGGGCAGACCAGAGATGAAGCTTGAACTAACATTTAGAAGCCTGGGTTCTATGGGTTTTTTTTTTAATTTAAATTTCATCTTTGGTAATCAGACCATGTAGGTGAAGTCTCTTCATTATTTGGGGCCCTGGTGTTCTCTCCTGCAACACAAATTTAAAAGAAGTAATTATTCAAAATTCCCTGTAGCTGTGTCTGGACACACGCCATGGAGTGGGGGAAATGAGGGCAAAAAACAAGCTACTTTAATATGCAAAATAGTTGTAGATTGGAAACTGGCACACCAGTCAAGCCTGTCACAGCTCTACTTCCTGAGAATGATATCTGGACACCATCAAAGGAAAAAAGATGCAGTTCTATCCAATGAAAACTTATTATTTACACCTACACACACACACACACACACACACACACACAAACTGGTTAGCACTAAGACCAAATACATGGGAAAAATTCAAGATACTCAAAACTTCAGGTTTAAAGACTAGTTCAATAACATGTAATAACTGAAGGGGCCCCAGTAACATATTAGGGTGTCAGTATGTTACTAAGATTATGAATATTACAAGTTATAAATATCATATACAAAGTATAAATCCGACATGACCAAAAGTACAGTTCATTTCTTCCACGAAGAATATAAATATATGCTACAAGTATCTGGCAATAGTAGACACCAATTTTGACCAACCTAATTTCTCTGTTTTCTATGTGAAACACCTTTAAGGGCTGCTGAAATTGCAGAGATTCTCAGTGTTCGGGCAGAATGAAACAGAACTAGAACTGCATCTACATCCTACTGAACGCTTCCTTCTCTTCAGAGAAATGGTGGGTCTACTCCCTAAGATTCAGAGGGCGATAAAAACCTCCTCGGACTAATCCTATACCATACTAAGAACTAAAAAGGCTAATATTAATTTTTTCAGCTATTTTTACCCCGTCCAGCTGAAAAAGAAATACCGAGATTTTTTTTTAACCTCGCTGAAGCTAAGGCAACCATGAGTTGTGTAATCTCTTTGAGGATTCAAACTCAGAGCCCAGAATCAAACCTGTGAATATTTTGGTGCCGGGGATGAGAAAAACTAAAGATTTCAAAGAAAGAAAACAAGAAGGGACTTTCAGTGACAAGCGTTTACTTCAGTAAGGCTGGTTTTAGTACCCCACCTACTAACCGATGCCAAGCACTGCGCGGCGCGGAAACCCTGCCGAATTTGAAAATAAACGTTGCAAAGGCTCCGGGGTACTGCAAACAGGGATGGAAACTGACAGCTTGGCCTCAGAGAGAAGCCTCAAGTAGGTCAAACTGTGGCAACCGTCTGCAATCCGGAGTCCACTCCAGTGGGCTCAGGGGAGTAGAGCGGTATCTTTCAGTCCTAAAGGGGCGGGATATGGGCACCGAGATCTAGAGCCCGAGCCCAGGCGCTTCGCCTGCTCTCACCTCTCTTGGGGGCCTTGATCAGAGGCACCCCTCCGCTTCTCTCGCCGTTTTCCTGCTTGTCCTTGTGCTTAAGATCGCCCGGAACGCAGGCGCCAGGGTCACCATCGGAGCTGCGGTGGTGATGGTGCTTGTGCCGCTCCTTGTGGCCCTTATGCTTGGGCCCGGCCGCGCTCACCGTCAGGGGCGAGAAGGTGAAGAGGGCCGAGGTGCCCGGGGCCGGCAGCGGGGCAGCGACAGCGGGCCCGGCGGGCGCCAGTGACGGTGGCGGCGGAGGCGGCAGGAGCAGAGGTTCAACAGGGCCCGGGACGGTTGGGGCGGCATTCGTTGGAGACAGCGGCCCGGGATGTTGGCGGCTGCGACGCCGCCGATGAGGGGGAGCGAGAGGGGGGTCCTGGCTCGGCCGCCCCCGCTTCTCCTGAGAACCCCCGCTGCTCGCCCGGCGTTGCCGCTTCACTCCCCGCGGGGAGACCCCAACATGGGGTTTCTCTTTCCCTTCTTTGTCCAGCTCCTCCTGCGCCGCCACCGCCCGTACTACGCGAACCGCTCCGACCTGCGCAGCCATTTCACCCACAAACACACATTTAAATGGCCCGACCGCCCCCCCGTCCGCGATTCGCGCAAGCGTCGCCCGCGCATGGCCCGCTGGGCATTGGAGTCTCTCCTCCGCCCTCCACTGCTCCGTCCTTCTCGTAGAGCTGAACATGCCGGAAACGACAGTTCCGGCACCTCTCCGCAGACCTCGCCAACCGAGCTTCTATTGTAAAGCGCCCTGGACGCGCAAGGCCTGGCGGGAGTTGTAGTTCCACCGCCCGCCGTGTGCACCGCTCTCTGAGTGGAGGAGCAGAGAGGGAGCGTGCGTCCAGGCACGCTTCGGGGTGCGACGCAACTGCCGCCGGCCGGCGAGTTACCGCCAACCGCCCTAACGGCCCAAACAATGTTAATAGCTTTCAGGGTCTGGTGGTGTGTTCAGGCAGGCGGTCCTCTTGCTGTGTTCCTTCTTCATCTTGCCCGGAGTAGGTGGTCTCCATAGTGACTTTTCAATTTCGTATTTCTCTCCTAACCTTTGTGAGGTAAAAGAATCTCCAGCCTCTACCCTTGACAAACGACAAAAAAAAGAATTTCGGAACGAGTAAAATGACGATTTTGCTGTAAAGTATAGCGGGGTTGCTATTCAGGGGAAAAAAACAGGAGCGTTTTCAGTGGCATTGCTGTGGTTACAGCTACAAGCTTAAGACAGGTGCTAGGAGTGCCCTGAGCGCAGCCCCACCTTGCCAGAGTCAGATTTGCTTATGTGCTTGAAAAGGTAGAATCCAGCATTTATGTTGACCATATAACTATACTTAACGAAAACTTCTCGATAGAAATCGTTTAATTTTTTTCAAGCCATAAATATAAATTTGCAAATGTGAAAAAGCTTTGTCAAGCTGACAACACTTAAAAATCGTCACTGTTCGTCAGGAAATAGTGTTTCCTTAGAAATTTGATTAATAATTGGCTACCGTGATAAACTAAGCATATAAGAAGCACTATGGTTTAACGCTAGTTCCCAGAGAAGTAACTTAGGCTGAGTAAACTTTTACAATAAAAGTTATAGCGTTCTTGAACAACTACTGGGTATGCATTGTACTACAATGAGCAAGTAACAACACCGTAGTCCTAGCACTGAGTTTCCTAACGAAAAGTATTAAAGCACAAATAACACTATTGCTAGGTTGTATTTTCTTAGGTAAAAACAATATCTATTAACTTATTTACTGTGTAAATGTAGATTTGAAATTTATTTAGGAGAATCCATAGTCCTACAGATTTTCAAACTACCTCTACCTTTAAGTGATTATGAACATAAATTGTACACGTTTATATGGGACCTTTTCTATGAAGAAAACACTATCAAAAAAGAATTTAAAATAATTTTAAAGTTTAAAGTGCTAGCAAAAAGTAACTGCTTTTGATTATTTTTGTAGAACTGGTAAATGAATAACTTGTTACATAGAATATAGTTGAACACTGCTATAGCAATATAAAAATGATCAGTGCCATTATTTTACATCATTCTCTTTAATATTTCTTTTCCTTCTTTTCTACATTTGGGAAGGTAGGGGAGGTATACTCCATTTAGACAAAAATAATATCCTGGGAACAGTCATTGCCACCGCAGTAATTTTGTACTGCAAACACAAGGCAAGGGTGTTTTGTTTTTTAAATAAAACCTGTAGAGAGCCATGATGGAGCACACCTGTGATGTCAGCATTCTTCAGGTTGAAATAGGAGAACCATTAGTTTGAGGCCAGCCTGGGGCTGCAGAGCAAGACCTTGTCTATTAGAAAAGAAGAAGTTTGCTATTAAAGCAATGTAGAAATTTAGTTGAAGGGGTGGAGAGATGGCTCAGATGGTTAAGAGCACTTACAACTCTGCAAAGGACCCTGGTTCAGTTCTCAGAACCCACGAAACAAAGCACCACCTGTAATTCCAGTTCAAGGGGATCAAACTCCCTCTCCTGGCCTCAGTGTGCACTACACATAGGTGGTATAGGCTCATACATGCAGACAAAAGCACTTGTAACTTGTACACATAAAAATATTTTATAGCCGGGCGGTGGTGGCACACGCCTTTAATCCCAGCACTCGGAAGGCAGAGGCAGGCGGATCTTTGTGAGTTCGAGACCAGCCTGGTCTACAAGAGCTAGTTCCAGCGCAGGCTCCAAAGCCACAGAGAAACCCTGTCTCGAAAAACCAAAAAAAAAAAAAAAATTTATAAAGAGAAATTTAGTTAATATCAAATCCTTACAGACCTTATTAAAATAAGTGCTTGTGCAGGCCTTGACTGTGTGCCTTTAATCCCAGCCTTCCAGAGGCTATGCAGGAAGGTTACCTTAAAGGTTCAAGATTAACATAGAAAGACATCATCTCAAAACAAAACTTTGCATTTCTGGAGAAAGTACAGTAGAGGGACTGGAGAGATGGTTCAGCAGTTAAGACCACTGGCTGCTCTTCCTGAGGATCCAGGTTCAACTCCAAGCACCCACATGGCAGGCAGCTCATAACTACCTGTAACTCCAGTTTCAGGGGATCTGACATCTTCACACAGATGTACATGCAGTCAAAACACAAATGCATATGAAATAAAAATAAAGTAAAACAGAATAACTTCCAAAGCGAAAAATAAATCCAGTTTGAAACATAAACTCAAGTGACAAACTTTATTGACAGTTCCCAACTAAATGTCAAAAATATGAAAATACAAGGTTGTTGGAAGTTCTTCACATATAGCTTCCCTTTTGAAAGCTATTTACACACTATATCTTCATTATTGATATTATTAATAATAATATAACAGTATTCTAGTAGTTTTATCTGTAGGCACATATGCAGCCAATATTCTTATTAATTCAGTGGTGTATTAAATATTCCAAGTTGATGGTGGGTTTCTTGGTCCTTTGGGTTTTGAAAAACGATTTCCAAAACCTGGAGACAAAAAAAAAATTGAATGAAAATAAGTACTTTTATGTGAGAACATGGAAATGAATAATTGAATTTTAGAATACAACATTGAAAAAGTTAAACACACTCTTTGATCAATTTACTAATAGACTGTAAAGGCATTGTAGTAATTAAAATTTAAATTAAACAGAATATTCTTTTTGCTATACTAGAGATCAAACTAATGGCCTTGTTATATGAAAAGGCAATTACTCTGCCACTGGGCCACACCTCCAACCCAAATACTACTAATATTTAAATTTAGACCACTTACAATTAACTAATGGTAATAATTGTATGAAGAACTATGATTATAGTAGCCTTCAATAACTGAGTACATAGCACTGTTTATCTATTTTATTCACCCACCATGGATGATAAATTTCACTCTTATAAAATTAAGCACTATTATTTATGTGCTGTTATTAAATCGAGCTCTATATCTGTGCAGCCACAGAAGTGTCTGAGTCTACTAAAATGTTTCCAAAACTTAGAAAATATAAAACAATCCTGAAAGAAATAGTTATTAAATAAGTTTTAATTACTTCACTTCCTGAAATGCACCTCCCCTGCCTCCAAATTAAAAAAAAAAAAGAATAAGTTTCACATAAAACAAAGGCTATTACTAGGTGTTTTCAGAAAGAATTTCAGGCTGGTGATGTTTATTTTTTGTCACCAGCAATGTCTTTTCCTTAGATTGTGGTAGATTTTCAAAGCATCTTATACTTAGCACCTTTTGTGCCTTAAATTGAAAAATAGAAAGGTTTGAAACTTAAAGGGAGAGCAGAAAATGAAACACTAAGATATTCATAATACTTTAATGTCATCACCTTCCCTAGTAACTGTTACATATATGACTAAGTTTAAGTCTAAAAACAAAACTAGAGTAGGCTAGATATGGTGGCAACTGCCTGCAATCCAAACACACAGAAGGTTAAGATAGGAGGATCACAAGTTCAAGGCCAGCCTGAGACACATAGCAAGACACACACACACACACACACACACACACACACACACACACACACACACACACACACCCTGTATGCCAGAGTTTAAAGAAACCTGAAAGAAGATATTTATTAACTAGTGATTTTAAATGTTAGAAGTGTCAGAGCCTATTTCATATACATGTTACTCCACTGAAGATAAAAGAGAAGGAAAAATAGTCAGGTTACATAGTTCACACATCAAAACCATCTCCGCAGCACAAGCACCTTACCTGTGGCCCAGTATACTGGAAAGAGCGGCGAGGACATGCCATGTGCCTGCTTAGACAACTAAAATTTCAGGTGCCTGTATTTGATATGGTGTCCAATTCTTAATACTTTAGAACAGATTTACACGGCTGTTTCCTCCATATGGGTCAATTCAGGAAAAGTAAACTTGAACCGCATACTTTTTTTTTTTTTTGTCTTTCGACTTAGGGGAAAAACTGAGATAGAATAGAAATGTGAGCCCAGCCTGGTCCTGAAGTCATGATCCTCCTGCCTCAACTTACCATATGCTGCAATTACAGGTGTGCATTATCAGAGCAACCGAAATATTTTAATAACTGATCTTACAACTTATATTGCCATTATTAAAGGGAAAAATGAAATATAAGTGTTGCTTTCAAGTACACAAACTTGAAATCTAGGCATATTTGAGAAGAAGCAACTTGGATGTGGGTAAGGATTTATGCCAGAGCCACAGCAATGCAAAGTCAGATAGTCCATACATCACTCAAGGGATTCAGGGAAAAGGAGAAAGCAGAAAACTTTTGTAACCAAGGCAAAGTTGCAGTTCATACAATGTTCCATATGAATGTTTTAACTAATTTTATACAAATCTTAACTTTTAAATTGTAACAATGGAAATATCGAGCTAAAGAAATGCAGACCAAGTTTTATAATTTTAACTATAGAGCATAACTATAGAGTAATAGAGCATTTTTAGTAAGTATTTTCTCAAATTAGACAAGGACTATAATGACAGAGATAGCTCCCTCATTTTCTGCTTCTTCCTCTGAAATAAAATTATATTTGGGCAATTGTATATCTACCTAACAGTATTACATTTTCTGATCTTCCTAAAATCTTTAAAATTAATTTATTTTGTGTGCATTGGTGTTTCCCTTGCATGTATGTCTGTGCACCATATGTTTGCGTGTCTTCAGAGACCAACAGACCATCAGCTCTTCTGGAACTGGAGTTAAAGAAAGTTGTTAAAGACAGAATTGAACCTGGGTCCTCTGAAAAAGTATCCAGAATTCTTAATTTATTGAGCCACCTCTCCAACACCAATTTATATACATTTAAAATTATGCTATAAAATAATATACATACCAAAATTCAGAAAGGAGCTGGAACTTTTTGGCTGAATACATTCTGCTGGCTTGCTTGGTAGGGAAGAATTACAAACACCTGTAATAAGAAAATTATGTTGGGTAATGAATGACAACAGATTTAGATTACCATTTATTTGCTTGAATGATTATTGAAATTAAACATTTCCTCCCAAGCAATACTCCAAAATAAATATATCAGTATCATATTAAACATGTTATAAATGGTTGAAATTATATTTTATATTACAATTAAGAGAGGGAGGAGGGAAAGATCTCAGTCTGTAGGCCTGAACTCAACCTGTGGTGGTGCGCCTGCCTCAGTGTCCCAAGTACAGAGATTACAGGCCACAAAAGCCATGCCAAGCAAGATTTACTTTATTTGCAAACAGATTATATAACAAGACACAAAACGAAAGAAAATTTGTCAAAGGAATAGTGGTGTGGAATATTACTCTAACTATGTAAAGGGGTGTTGCATTTCATTACACTGCATTTGCTTAATTATGTAGAGATGTGTTGCTGTTTCACCTTGCCGACCTAAGGCACATGATTGGTCTAATAAAAAGCTGAATGGCCAATAGCTAGGCAGTAGAGGGATAGGCAAGACTGATGAGCAGAGAGAATAATTAAGAGAAGAAATCTAGGCTTGAGGAATGAGAGAGAAGAGAGAATGGGGTAGAAAGAGAGGGAGACAATTGGGGTCAGGATCCAGGCAGCAGCTAGCCAGACAAGGAGGAAACAGGAAAGTAAGATATATAGAATGAAAGAAAGGTTAAAATCCCCAAGGCAAAACATAAAGAGAAATGGATTAAAAACAAGAGCTAAGATAAGACCAAGCATTCATAACTAATGACAAGTCTTTGTGTCATGGATTTGGGATCTGGTTGGTGGCCTATCGTGGGAATTCTAATTCTGACTCTGGGTGTTTATTAAGAACTAATAGAATTCGTGCTACTGTGGCCCAAAAGAAAATGCGTATTTGGCTTTGGAATTCATCTGTGTCCTCTGATCAATTCACACTGTGCTTTCCACATCTCACGCTAGCTCTCCTGTGCCAAGCTGAGGCTTTTTTTATGTTGTCCTCTACTCCTAAATGTCTTTCTTACTTTTCCAGAAAATGTTTTCTCATAGATGATTCTAAGTTCAGGCCATAGTCTCTCAAAGGCATTGTTATGTTGCTTGGTTTGCTGTTGTATTTACTATGCATAGACCTAAAAAGGTGTGTGTGTTCCTAACACCTTAATATAAATATGTACCAGTTTCTACCAAGTTTTAAAAGGAATTCTGTAAAACTGATCTACATTTTATATGTGTTTAATCTTATAGGAATAAAGGTTTCTCAGGTTTTTGGAAACTTTCTCCGATACAACTTATAAGTAAGGAAAAATTACTACATACTCTTTTTTGTTTATTCTTAACATTTCAAAATGCAATGTGAGAACTACATGTATGTGTTTACACATAAATATGTAATATTAGGCTTCTAGAAACATCTAGAACATTTCCTTTCTGTAGGTTACTTGAGTAGTAATCACTAGAATACACATTAGATTTCAGTCATTTCCAATTAAGTGCATACTTAGTACTGTGTGTCAAGAGCTGGGCTGGGAACTGAGGCTAGACAGGAGCACACTGGATGACGGGATGGGAAAGAATGACAATAGTCTCTACATGTGAACTGAGAATATTGGGAATATTTGTCCCAAAGAAGAATACTGTTTCTTTTCTCTTTCTCTCTTTTTCTTTTTCTTTCTTTCTTTTTTTTTTTAACAAAGGCAGCAAAGATTCAGCAAATGTATATTGGAGGGAACTGTTATTTTACCTATGGCTTGTCTCAAATTGTTTTTATGCTGCCTGCTCAATATGTGTTCTCCATATAAAACAGCTTGATTTTCCCCTTTACATCCTCCCCAATTTTCAGTTTCCACTCATCAAGGGACCTATTCCTACTTACAGAAGAATGAAATGACTAATAACTTGGGCTGACTTCCATTGTTGGTACATTGGCATGGTCGCCCAAGATTTTTAAGTCTTATCTCATTACTAAGTAATCAGTGACCATATATAACTATCTGGCTAAATATAAGACACACTATCCTGCCTAATTCAGATGTTAACTATACTGGTAAGAGTTGATTCAGGCAGAGGCAAATGAACCAGTCCAACATCAGACCAGTTTTCACTAGTCAACACTGTTGCTTAAGCAACCAGGAAGAAACTATTTTTTTTCCCAGCAGAAGCCTGAAATCACATGGTTAAAAAAAAATCTGCCTATGAATAAGCTTATAAATGAAACAAAGCTGGAGTAGAGGGATGGCTTATTTGGTTAAGTGCTTGCTGAGCTAGCATGAGGCATTGTGTTCAGATATCCAACACCCAGGCAAAAAGCAAGACATGGCAGTCATGTGCCCATAATCCCAGCGTGTGGGAAATAAAGACAGCAGGATCCCCTGGGCTTGCTGACCAGCTAATATAGTCCATTGGTAAACTCTAAATTCAGTGAACGATCCTATCTCAAAAGTAAGGTAGATACATGGTTGAGGACTTCAGACCACACATATGCATAGATGTGTGTACACAGGCAAACACAAATACATATACAAGAATGACACAAAGCAATATGGAATGAGAGGTTAACTACTTCATGAATTACTTGAATTCTTGGTTACAAGACTGTTAGTTTCGCTTATGCTCCCGTTAGCCTAAACTGGACATTCTATGAGTTGCAACTGTAGTATTTCTGAGCAATTACAATGTTTCACTAAGGCTCATCTGGTAATGGAGTTTGCTGTGTAAGTCTGAGGACCTGAGCTTGTTCCCTGGAACTCATGTAAAGGTAGAAGGGAAAAACCAACTCTCCAAAGTTGTCCTCTGAACAAGTTGAGGCATGTGCCCCCACCCCATGATACATGCAGGCATGTGCCCCCACCCCATGATACATGCATGTATGTGTGCATGCTCATGAGCACGTGCGCACATACACACACAGAGTAACAAAATTTACTTGAAATTTTTTCTGCTCAAAGTGGGCATCAGTGGGCATCATGGTTAGCAAGTTCCTTTTTTGCCACCTCTAATCCACCTTCCATACAGCAACCAGGATAAAAACAGATTGCATAACATTCCTGTCTAAAACCTCTTATGGTGTGTCATTGCACTTAAACTCTACTTAGCAAGACTGGTAAGAATGTAACTACTTCTCTCCAGCCTCACCTTATTGTTGTAAAATATTCATTTAAGATGTGTTACACTTGTTTATGCTGTGGAACATTTGTTTAATGACACGGAAGATGTGTTGTATTCCTTTATGTTACATTTGTTTAACTCTGTGAAGCTGTTACTTTGCCTATCTAAAGCACTTGATTGGTCTAATAAAGGGCTGTATAGCCAACAGGCAGGCAGGAGAGAGAATAGGCAGGACTGGAAGGCAGAGAGAATAAATAGAAGAAAAAAAAAGAGAAAGGGGAACAAAAAAGAAGAGGAGGAGGAGGAGAACTTCAGGGGCCAGTCACCCAGCCACCCAGCTACACAGCACCACAGAGTAAGAAGTAAAGAAAGGTGTATAGAAAGATGAAAGCCCAGAGGCAAAAGATAGAATAATTTAAGAAAAGCTGACAAGAAACAAGCCAAGCTAAGGCTGGGCATTCATAAGAAAGAACAAGACTCCATATGATTGATTTGAGAGCTGGGTGTCAGGCCTCCCGAAAAACAAAGAGTAGCAAAATGACCAACTAACCTTACTTTTTTTCATTCTTTCACCATTACTCTTGTTTCCTTATTTAATAGCATCCATCATGTTATGTATGTGCTTGGGAGCTCACTTGCTTAATTTTTGAATTCCTCACTAGACTTAAGTTGCACAAAATCCTAAGAGCCAGTATTATCTTGTTGACCACCATACACCAGGTGCCTTCTACAATGTCTGGCCCATAGCAGGCATTCAAAAAATATTCATAGAAATAAAGAAAAAAAGCAGATAGAAAATGCTAGTTTAAAGTAAAAATTAAAAATGCTATTTTCATTAAAAACTTAACCTCAGAGCAATAAGAGAATCCAGATTTAGAAAGAACATAGGACATTATTCAATCCGAGCATCTGGAAGGGGTGGAGGACAGGTTTACAAGTCTAAGCTAATGCAGGTCTAAACTCCAGGGTCAATTTGAGGACTTGATACTGTTCTTAGCAGCCAAAGAATATAGAATCAAAGTAGCTGAAAAAAAAATACAGGCTAACTTATATTTAGAGGGTGCTCTGAGAGTTTTTACATAAAAAATAAAGGCAGTCTCCCACCATATCCCAAAGATCTGCCAACATAAATCTACCTGAAGTTACTGTTTCTTTGATCTCCCCAAAATATTGTTATATCTAGAGAAAGAAAAGTGAGTGTTTCCTAAACAAGCTGATCCAATAAACTTCTGGCTGACTATACAGGTCAGTCCCTCATTTGTCTTTGTCTACATCACTTCCCTAGTTACTGTAATTTCCTTTTGAAATGTTAAAGTCATTCTTGACTAATTCTAGGGGGAAATATTTCCCAACTAGACATTAGCTATAGTGTTTAAAAGATGATCTCAGAGGTCAAGTATGATGGTAATGATGGCAGACTATTGAGGTTATAAATTTTATGGATGAAAAAAAAATAAAGGACAAGCCTAGGAGGGTAAAGTAGCACTCAAATATCTACCTGAGGTTTGTTTTCCAAGATCCCTTGGTGTTCTTTGTCCCTCCCTATTGGACCAGCATAATATCAACGATTTAGTCCTTTCTCACTAACCAAGTAGATCAAATTTCTAAGAGTCATATCATCATGTTTTATAGACCTTGTAATTGTAAATAAGGTGTCTAAGAGAATTCCAAGAGTTTAAAGAGCTCTTGTGGGTTTTTATTTTCATTACAATACAGCAAAATAGTAAGCAACAGACTTTTACTGCTGGTAATCCATGTAAAAATAAAAATGCATCAATGCTTTGCTTGTTTCGTTAAAACCAACACATTTGTTTCACAATATGCTTTGCTGTAATTGTGTTCAAAGAAAATGTATCTCAGGTTAGACTGCTAGGAGTTTTAAATAACATATCAAAGCATCTTGGTATGGGTATAAAATTCTGAACATTGTAGTAATTATAATTCTGTCTGTAAACAGAAACCCCTTCCCAACCTTAGCCTGCTGGAGCCCAGCAAAGTCAAGGCCTGGGGTGATCACTCCAACCCACAGTTCTGTTTGGTAATGATATTGTTAACTTCTTTCATAGGATGATTATATCAAAAATTGTGTAATTTCAGAAGTTTTAGATACATTCTAAAAAATAAGTACAATTGAACTTACTTTTTTTCTTATTTCTGAAAATCTTTAAACTCTATAAAAGTGAAGAAAGAGGGAAAGTTAATGTTTTCTTATAAGGTTCAAAATGCTTCAGTCAACTAAAAATACAGACTTAACAGAACTAGTTTCCTGAATAATAGCCATGAAAATGCAATTATTTTTTTCTGTCTTACATCTTAATTCAATACAAAATTACCACTTGATTCTATCTTGCTATTTTACCATATGTATCATAGTAATATCGAGAAACAATGCCAGGGGTCACGGTGACAGGTCTTTCTTTTCTCCCTTTACTGGGAATATTCCAGAACTAACAACAGTCTCTGATGATTGCTTTGCTTTTCAGTCATGTACTTTTTGCCCATTTTTACTTTATACTTATGGATTTCTAGCAATTCATCATATATTAGACAAATAGCCCTGACTACAGTGCCAGTTATAGGCATTTTTCTCTCCAATTTGTCTTTAGCTTTGATTTTTAAGTAACTTTCCTTCACTATGAAGACATTTTTTGTTTCATCTAGTGGAATGTATATATCTTTTTCCTGAATGCCTCTGGAGTGTTATAGTTACGAAGGCCAGTCATACTCCAGAGTTACAAAATTATCTTACCAAAAAGTACTCTTGTAACTTAGTAGTTTTAAAATAGTTATTATTGGGTCGTTTTGGGGGGTTATTTTTCATTTTTAGATTTTTTTAAAGAAAATTAGATTGATTTATTATTTTATGTGTGTAGATGTTTGCCTACATGTATGTCTATGCACCATGTGTATGCCTGGTGCCCAGGAGACCAGAAGAGGGCATCAGATCCTCTGGAATTGGAGTTAGAGACAGTTAAGTTCTTCCATGTGGGTGTTTGGAATTGAACTCAGGTCCTCCGGAAGAGCAGTCAGTGCTCTTAATCCCTAATTATCTCTCCAGGTCCTGTTTAGTAGGTTTATGTATATTATACATTCTAATATTTAAATCTTTTAACTATCTAGACTTTATCCTGATGTTGATAAGAATTGTAGAGCCTAATTTTTTTGTACATTATTACTTATTTAGACCAACAATTTTTTTTGAGACGTCTCATGTATCCCAGCCTTGAACTTCTGGTCCTCCTGTCACCACCTCCCAAATGTTGGGATTTGAGTATTACAGTTATGCACCACCCTGGGTCAAACTACAAGTTTCAGGCATGCTTTAGGCAAGCAGTCTACTAACTGAGCTACACTCTGAACCCACTAACAGTTATGAAACTATCCATCCTTATTCCTTAATTTGAGACACACCATAATGTACTAAATCCCTACACATATGTGGACCTATTCCTGAACTTTCTCTGTAGATAATACATTTATTTTAATATTCTAACTTGTCACTGTAATAACTGTCATTCATTGCATAGACTTGCTTTCTATTAATTTTGATTGAGATCAAAACTCAGTTTAATAAAGGTGCTTAATATAATTTGCAGTCTTAATGCTATGGAGGGGAAACCTGTAGTAAGGGAAACTCTGGGTTGTTTTCTAAATCTCTAGTCTTACTTTGCTCCTTGTGAAACCTTTTCCAGGGGTCTTCGATGTTTGTGTAGAAGATGTTGAGTTCTCCGTGGTTTCAGGATAGCTAGTAGAGTAAGTTTCTATGGGTTGGACCTGCAAACCTTTAAAAAAACAAAAAGGAAAGAGGAAAGAAAGAAAAATGTTTTGTTGTTTATTTTCTAAAGCCTATGACTTAAATATAGGTGTATATTCAGGCTTGGTCTATATATTCTGCCTTCTCAGGTATCATTTTCATTATATATTGTAGGCTTTAAAATTTATTCTTTTATTTACTCATTCTTTGTACCTTTCCATGTAGAACTTAATTGTATTTAACTTTGTTGTTTTGGGTTCTTTTAGACAGGGTCTAAAAAACTCACAGAGCTCTGCCTCTGCCTCCTAGCCTATCACCATACACAGCCTTGTCTACGTTTTTATGAGACAGGGTCTCAAACAACTTAGGCTGTCCTTAAACACTTAAACAATATGTCTAAGAATGACCTTGAACTCCTGATGCTCTTGTCTTCACCTCTCAAGGACTGAGATAATAAGCATACACCATCACACTTATCACACTTATCTTTTTTTTTTTTGGTTTTTCGAGACAGGGTTTCTATGTAGCTTTGGAGCCTGTCCTGGAACTAGCTTTTGTAGACCAGGCTGGCCTCGAACTTACAAAGATCCACCTTCCTCTGCCTCCCTAGTGCTGGGATTAAAGGCGTTCACCATCACCGCCCGGCCCACCACACTTATCTTATTTTAAACCTTTCAACATTTCACTTTATAACTTTTTTGTAAAGTAATGCCAACTTACAGTCTTCATCAGCAAGAAAGAAGGACTCCAGAGTTCTTTCTGGGAGTGGAGGTGGAGGAGAATCATCCTGATACAGATCTGTAATAAGAAAAGTATATAGCAAAGCAAAGAGATCCACCAATTAAAAGTTGTGTCTGAACATGTTTTGTGTCTGTGTAATTTTTGCTCTCAGGCCATTGTAGCGTGCAACCATTGTCTTAGTTACTTTTCCTGTCGCCATGACAACACACCTAGCAAGAGCAACTTAAGGAAAGGGGTTGTTTATGTCGCCTCACAGGCCCAGTGTATATAAATTCATGTGGGGTAGTCCTGGGGGTGGGGCTCAAGCTCAGCTGGTCACACTGCACACATGGTCAGAAGGTAGGGAGTGCCTAGTGCTGGTTCCACTCAGCTGGAGTTCTTGTTATTCAGTCCAGGACCCAATCCCAGGGAATGATGCTAACCACTCCTGGGGTAGGTCATCTCTCCTCAATCAAGACAATTCCTCACAAGTGTGTCTAAAGGCTAGCCAAATCAGGTGTGCCTGGAGGCCTGACTCCTAGAGGATCGCAGATCCTGTAAAACCATCACAACCACCAAAAAGGGTGTGACCATAGGATTGCATGTGTGTGCCCCCATGTCCAGCTGCCACAAAGATTTACATTTGCTACCCTCCAGGGTCTCCATCTCCTGGGGTGGACGTAGCAACAATGAAATGACTGTCACACCATGTAAAAGGAATTATCTGAAGAATGACCAGAGCCTCAAAAGTGTAGTCCTGCTTTGTTGACCAAGGGCCCATGATCCATCAAACACGAGCTCACAGCTGTATTCTTCCAAAGAAACTGGAAACTAATTTTAACAAGGTTCTGATCTGGTTTATTTTACAGGAAGGTTTAGAGGATAAAGGCACATGATAAATTAGTCACGGGAATACAATTCATTAAGTTTGGAACTGTCCTTCATGACCAATAATCCATTCTCTTCAGCAAATGAACACTGCTAGAAATTGCAAACAGGCAGGCCGGGCGGTGGTGGCGCACGCCTTTAATCCCAGCACTCGGGAGGCAGAGGCAGGTAGATCTCTGTGAGTTCGAGACCAGCCTGGTCTACAAGAGCTAGTTCCAGCGCAGGCTCCAAAGCCACAGAGAAACCCTGTCTCGAAAAACCAAAAAAAAAAAAAAAAAAATTGCAAAAAGGAAGAATTGTTACAGACATTAAAAGAAACAAACATGCAACATGTAGATTTTGTTTGACTCTAGATTCAAGTAAGCTGACTATAAAAGGACTTTTTTTTTTTAGACAGTTTTATCATGTGGCCCTAGTTATCCTGGAGTGCACTCTGTAGAGCAGGCTGTCTTGTAACTCACAGAGATCCTTCTGCCTCTGCCTCCCAAGTGTTGAGGTCAAAGGCATGTATCACCACTAAAAGGTCTGGCTGAAAAGCCATTTCTGAGAAAAACAATGTAATCTGAAAATTAGATACTATCAGGACAACTTATCAACGTAATGATGCTACATGCTAGAAACTAGGTATGTTTGAAATTTTTAATTTTCTTAATTTTAAATAATGAGTAATTTTCCCATGATGTAAACACTTAAATACAAAATGTTCTGGCGACATAAATTTCTTATCATACAGCACTAAGTGTTGTTATACAGTATATTAGTACATTCCGAAAATAAAGGCATTAGAATTTGACCTGTCATTAGTCACAGGTGTGTGTGCATGGACATGCTTGTGTGTATGTGCATGTGTGTCATAGGGCACATGTAATAAAAGATAGTTTTTCTGAAGTTGTTTTCCCACCTGGTTTCATACAAGGTCTCTCTGTTTCCACTGAACTTGGCACTCCAGGCTTACCTGCCTTCAAGCTTCCAGGTGATTTCCCATCCCTTCCTCTCATCTCCTTATAGATGTACTGGGATTATAGATATGGTATTGCCACATCTGGGTTTTTAAGTTCTAACGTTTATGGGGGGCACACACATACTACAGTGTGTGTGCAGAGGATAACTTGTGGAAGTTAGTTCTCTACTTCTACTGCATACATCCAACTCAAGTTGTCATGCTTGGTGGCAAGAGCCCTTACCACAACCAGACATATCCATCTTTTTATGTGGGTCACAGGGATTGAAGTCCAGTCGTCAGGTTTGCAAGGCAAGACTTTTATCTTCTGAGCTATCTCGCCAGCCCTGGACATAGTATTTTGAAGCTGTAAAATTTACCTATGATGTGAGTATTGTCGTTTATTTCTTATATGCTCTATAGTACTTATTTCCAGTACCTAACCCAATGACTATTTGATAAACACTTCAAGGCAGTTTATGACCTTTCAGTTTGCTGTTAGGGAATATTCCAAGAAGTAAATTGTTAGCAATATCTTGGTAGATGTTTTCCTGAAATATCATTTCATCTTAAGTGCTCCCAGAGAAAGGATCTACAACGTTGTTATTGTCTGTATTAGGCTTGTGTTCCTCTGCCTAGATTAGGGTATCTGGTAAAGTACACAGATTTCTCATCTGTAACAGTGCACTCATAGTATTGCCCAATCATCATCATTGTCTAATTCCAGAACCGTTTTCATCACCATGAAAGGAAGCTCTACACCATTACTATCTCCCTCCTCTCCTTTGCCCCTAGCCCTGGTAACAACTAATAATGCTTGCTTGCTTACTTACTTACTTTTAACAGAGAAAGTTTATTTTGGCTCATGATTTCAGGGTCCAGTCCATCATGATAAATCGTAACAACAAAAGCTTGAGACAGTTAAGGAGTAAATTGCTGGCACAGCTATGCTGACTTAAAAAATGAAGTTCTCACTGCCCTTTGGCTCTAGTGGGTTCTATGCCATGTGTAAGAGGGGGAGAATCTCTGCAGCCTCAGTGTTTCTAGAGTTCTCTAATCCAGCCAGAATAGGAGGACTGGCCTTGTGATGCTCTGTGAGATGGAGGCTTGGTCCTAAGGTGTTTATTTAGCCAGCTTGCAGCCATGGCCCACTACCTCACTGTCTTCATGGGTTTTTACATTCCAGATACTTCTGACTAGCCTCAAAACCTTACTGCACTTTATCTAAATTTATCTTCTGTATTTTAAAGCTGAACCTCTGTTGCAATGAGAATAACCTAGTCACCAGCTGGGGGAGTAGCTCAGTGGTAGAACACTTACCTAACATGTATGAAGCCCTGAATTTGATCTCAGCCCTGTAAAACAAATAACCTACTCATGATTTCTTTGCATGTCATGTTCCTTTGAGTCATATTAGGCTTGTCATTACTTATGTAATTCCTTTTTTCCCCTAAATTCTCAAAGATCCTTTTTCTGCTGAGTAAAAGCTGTCCTAACCACTCCAATACTACCATCCTTTTTTTCCAGAGTCCTGCTGATTCGAATTAGTGCCACATAGATAATCAATCGATGATCCAACGCAGGTGTTAATTGTATCCCCTAACTCCAGTGTAAGCATTCAGTAGGACTTGTAAGCTGGACATAGTAGCATGCACTTGTAATTCTAACTCTCAGGAGGCTGAGGAAGGAGGACAGAGTTTAAGGTCAGCCTGAGCTGCTGCATGGCCAAACTTGTCTCAAAAAAAAAAGTAGTGCTTTTTCCTACATATTCTGCTTATCCTAACACTTGGAAGGTATTTAATGAGGTCTATTTTGTGACATTATGCTAAAAGCTTTAAATACATTATCTCAGTACACACACACACACACACACACACACACACACACATCAACTCCATTTTACAAATGAAAAAAATCAACAATTAAAGAATATGTATTTTTAAAAATATTTTATGGATATGAGCACTTTGCCTGTGTTTGAATGAGTGAGTGACCCCCATACGTTCATATATTTACATCCTTAGTCCCCAGTTGAAGAACTGTTTAGGATGGATTAGGAGGTATGGCCTTATTGAAGGAGGTGTGGCTTTGTTGAAGGTGGTGGGTCATTAGGGCTGGGCTTCAAGGTTTCAAAAGCCCAGGCCAGGCCCAGTGAGACTCCCCACTCCATCTCCTTCCCTCTTTTCCTCCCCCACCCCCACTGCCTATGGATCAGGATGTAGCTCTCAGTTCTAGTACCATAAGTGACGCCATGTTCCCACCGTGCTTTCTCCATCATAGCAGACTAGCCTCCAAAACTATAAACACCCCCCCCCCAATTAAATACTTTCTTGTGTAAGAGTTGCCTGGTCATGGTGTCTCTTCACAGAAATGAAACAGTGACTAAGACAGCCTGCATATATGTATGTGTAACACATGTGTGCCTGGTACCTACAAAGATCAGAAGAGGGAACCAAATCCCCTGAAGCTAGAGTTATGCATAATTCTGAGCCATCATGTGCCTGAGAAGCAAACCTGGGTTCTCCAGAGGAGCAGCCAGTGCCTTTACTTTCTAAGCCAGCAATCTCTCCAGCCCCAAACACATGTATTTTTGCTGTTTTATTGAGACAGGGTCTTACTCTATAATCAATGGTAGCCTGAACTTTTGGCAGTTCTGCTTCAGCTTCCCAGGTGCTACGGTTATTATGTGAGCCCCATATCTGTCTCAGAAAGTATTTTGTTAGTTTTTGTTTGTTTTTGAGACTGAGATTCACTATATAGGCCAGGTTAGATTTGAACTCATGGAGATCTGCCTGACTTCACCCCCAAAGTGCTGGGGTTAAAGGCATGTACCACCATACCCGGCCCTCAGAAAGTATATTCTTTAGTTAAGGTTATATGTTTTGGTACTTTTTAGTAGATATAGACTGCTTCAAAATCTCATGCTTTTTAATATCCACATTATAGTACCTACATATATACATATTAGTAATGTGGTAATATGAATAAATATGATAATGACAATTGCAGTCTGTGCTAATGTTTGCAAAGTACCTATCTGTGGCTTTGGAGCCTGTGCTGGAACTAGCTCTTATAGACCAGGCTGGTCTCGAACTCACAGATATCTGTCTGCCTCTGCCTCCCAAGTGCTGGGATTAAAGGTGTGTGCCACCATCACCCGGCGTTACCCAGTTTTTTAAGTATATAATATCAGCAAAACTCAGGGGAAAATATGAGTAATAACAAGTTTTTAAAAAGTGGGTGCAATTAAGAGCACTGATTGCTCTTCTAGAGGATGTAGGTTCAATTCCCAAAGACCACATGGCATCTTACAACCTTTTGTAATTCAAGATCCAGGGCCTCCGACATTTATTTCTGGCTTCCTTGAGTGCTGAAACATGTGGTGCCCAGACATAAATGCAGGCAAAACACCCGCATGCAAAATAAAATTTTAAAAATGTATTAAGTGGTAAGGAATGATTGTTTAGAATCATGTTAATAACAGTATAATCTATGAACTGGAAACGTTATTAATTTTTAATTAAACTTATTTTTAAAGGTTCATTTATCTATTTTTTTGTATGAGTTCTCTGTCTGCATACATGCTTTCATGCCAGAAGACGGCATCGCACCCATCATTGGTGGCTGTGAGAAGCCGTCTGTCATGCGGTTGCTGGGAGTTCAACTCAGGAGCTCTAAAAGAGCAACTAGTGCTGTTAACTGGTAACTTAGAGCCCACTGACCAACTCACCCATCTCTCTCCTCGGACTCTCTTCTCCCACTGGCAACCACCACTGTGCTCTCAACTCCTGTGCGATCAACCTTTCTATATTCCACATATGAGTGAGATCATGAAATACTTGCCTTTCTGTGCCTTTCTTTTTCATTTAACATAGTGATCTCCAGTCCTATCCACATTGTCATAAATGACAGAATTTTGTCCTTTTTCTTGCTGAATGGTATGTATGTATATTTTCTTACCCATGAGTAAGTAGATGGCACATAGATTGTATTTCTTAATTGTTATGGATAGTTCTTTTGTGAACATGTAAGAGCAAGTGTCTATTTGTCCATATGTTTTTTGCATATATGTGCAGTAGTGAGATTTCTGGATTATATGGTAGTTTTTTGAAAAACCTCCATACTGGCTTTCTTTTCTTTCCCTCTTTTTTCCCCTCTCTTATCTTATTCCTTTCTATTCCTCCAATTTTCTGGAATAAAGTTACAGTATATACCAGGCTGGCCCCAAACTCATAATCCTCTCCACCTCTTGACTGTCAAGTTAATTTAGAATCAACATAGAAACAAACTTCTTGGCATATCTCTGAGGAAGTTTTTTGATTATGTTAGTTATGGTGGAAAGACTATTTCATAGGCTGGGACTCCAGACTGAATACAAAAGAGAAAGTGAACTGAGCCCCAGGACTCATCTCTCTATGCCTCTTGGTTTTGGATGTACTGTGAGCTTCTTCACACTCCTGTTACCATGCCTAGACATGCCTAAGATTGTGATAGCCTCTACACCATCATCATAGGTGCACCATCATGGCAGACTGCACCATCATGATAGTCTACGCCATCATGATAGTCTACACCGTCATGGTAGTCTATGCTGTCATGGTAGTCTATGCCGTCATGGTAGTCTACGCCATCTTGGTAGTCTATGCCATCATGATAGTCTACGCCATCATGACAGACTGCACCATCATGACAGACTGCACAATCAAGCTGTGAGCCAAATAAAACTTTTTCTCCACTAAGTTCCTTTGTCAGGTATTTTTGTCACAGCAAAGAGAAAAATAATATAGAACTCTGGTACTGAGAAGTGGGCCCTGATGTGATAAACTTGGCCATGGTGTTTGCTCTGCTGGATTTCAATCTTCTTTTATCCTATCTTTCCCTGTTATATCACATTCCTCCATTTTAGACTGAAATTATTTACTCTTTCCCATGGTATATTAGAAATTACATAATGTAAAAAAAATTATAGGGCCCAAGAGTCAGAAAAGTCTCTGAACATAACACTTTTAAACAGTTTTAGGGCTGTTAAAGACCATTGGAATTTTTGGGAAGGGGCAGTAAGGGCTTGTCCATGGGGACTTTTGAAGTTGGATTTGGTGTATTTTGCCTTATGAGGTGGTCATGAGCCTATGGGGCCAAGGAGTGGAAGGATAGGACTTAAAAGTGATGTTCAAGTACGAGGTGACATGGGGTAGAATTGTAATGGTAATCTTGATGTCAACTTGATGCTATTTAGAGTCCCCATGGAAACAAATATCTGAGCATGCCACTTAGAGACTATATTTAGTTAACTGAGGAGGAAATGCCCTAAGTGTGGGTAGGCACCATTCCATAGGCTGGGGTTCCAGAATGAATGAAAAGGCGAACGCTAGTGGAGCACCAGCATTTACCTTTCTCTGCAGATGCAATGTATGTAACCAGGGTCTTCATTCCCTATCATTCCCTTCAAAATAGAAGCCAAAATTAACCCTTCATGCCTTAAATCGCTTTGTCAGGTATTTTTGTCATAGCAATGAGAAAGTGACTAACACAGCCTCTACGCACCTGAGTGCCAGGCTTACAGACACACCACTCCAGCTTCCATACCGTTTTCAGTAATGGCTGCCTTAATTTACAGCTCCACTAACAGTATGCAGGGGTTGCCTTTTCTATACATTCTAACCAGTGTTTATCTTTTGTTTTTACTTTATTGTTGGGGAAGTATAGTGGATGCTTCTGTGTGCATAAAGAGGTCAGAGAACAACTTTGTGAATAAATTCTCCTACCTTAATGCTGCTTTCAGGGATCAAACTCAGGGTGTCAGGAAAGTGCTTTTACCTTCTGAGCTACCTTCCAGGCCCTGCTCTGTTTTTTGTTTTTTTTAAATTTTATCTGTATGTGTATGTACCACATGTGTCCAGTGCCCAAAGAGGGCAGAGGGCATCAGCCCCATTGGAACTATAATTACAGATGGTTGTGAGCAAACAGTGTGGATGCTGGGAACCAAACCCGGGTTCTGTGGAGAAGTAACTAGTGATCTTAACCCTGAGTCATCTCTCCAGCCCCACATTCTCTCCCTAACGCAGGGTTTCTCTGTGTAGCCCTGGTTGTCCTGGAACTTACTCTGTAGACCAGATGGCCTCAGACTCAGAGATCTGTCTGTCACTGCTTCTGGAGTGCTGGGATTAAAGACATGCACCACCATGCCGGGCTCCAGCTGCCACTCTTGTTTTGGAGTGGAGTGCGGTTGTGTCACATTGTGGGTCTCACTTGTATTTCTTTGACGGCTAGTGTTCCTGAATCTCTTTATCCCTGTTGGCCATAAGTATGCCTTCTTTTGAGATCTACTGACAATTTTAAAATCAGGCTACTTATATTCTTTGATGTTAATTTTTTGTATGTTCCTTACACATTTTGGTCAATATTCAGAATATCACTATTCAGACAGGGCATGGTGGTGCATGCCTTTAATCCTAGCACTCAGGAAGCAGAGGCAAGTCAATCTGTGAATTTGAGGCCAGCCTGGTCTACATAGAAAGTTCCAGGATAGCCATGGCTACATAGAGAAACCTCACCTTGAAAATACCAAATAAATAGATAGATAGATACCAATAAAATTTGAGTCACTAAAGTAATGTTGAACACTGCTGTACTTGTTAGATGCATAATGAATGACGGTTTTCTAAGTTAAAGGCAAAGATTGTTGCTTTTGCTGCATGAAGCCTTTTATTTGGTATAATTTCACTTGTCCATTCTTGTTTTTATTTCCTTAGTTTTTTTTTTAATGTCCTATTCAAAAACATCCTTTCCCATCCCAAAGTCCTGAAGTTTTTTCTAGTTGTTTCAGGTCTTAGACTTAAATGTTTAGTAGATGACGAGTTATTTTGGGGGACCTGTAAGAGGTAGGAGCCCACCTTTATTATACATGTGGACATCTAGTTTTCACAGAATCATTTACTGAAAATGCTATCCTGTTTCCTATGCATGTTCATTTCATTTTTATCAAAAGTCAGTTGGCTATAGAAGCACTTATCGGTTTTTCTAAGATATTTATTCTGTTCTTCTGGTCTGTGTGTCACGTTTTATGGCAGTATCTTGGCATCCTAATCTCTATAGCTTTGTGTATTTTGAAGTCAGGCAGTACAATATTTTACTGCTTTGTTCTTTTTACACAAGATCACTTTGACTATTTCAATTTTCAAGTAGCCTATCTGAAATAGTGTCTTTGCTTGTTTGTTTGTTTAAAGGATTCTATCTTTGCTTTGCCCGTGACAAAACAAAATTGTCAGTCTAAGAAACCCAAAACTAAATCAAAACAGCAGAAGCTGTTTACAAGAACAATGACTCTTTCTGAGATAAATTACTCTAATTTCCAGCGGGCTGTTTTAGAAGACAAATTCTTAGGATGAAATGTCATCTAAAGTCAAGCGGAGTCTCTACTTGATTTAGGACTTTCAGGTTTCACACTCTAAATAGGTGAAAAGAAAAAAAATGAAAGAATAATATCTGCACACACAAGTTTGAAACAATAAATGCCATTTGAAAATATACTGTAGCAATAACAGTATTTCTTAATTCATAAGTGTGCTGAATTATAAAAAGGCACCCCTAAATCTTACAGTGATTTTTGTAGTTTTGTATCATATGAAAATTGGTTCTAAATTTTTCTCTTCCTGAATTATTTCATTCATAATTTAGAACATTGTCCTAAAAATTTATTTGAAGTTGTCAAAGTTGTAATTACTTTATGGCATTTGAAAAGGAATGAATGATGTTCTTTGCTTTGTGAGTTAAGAAAATAGAAAATAATTGGTGTGTGCCGATACTATTAACAGTAATTGTAATAACAATTACATTAACGTTGTTATTTTCCAGCCTTCCAGTTGGGAGCTATTTTTAAATTCAGTCCTGGGGATTAAACATAGAGTCATGCAGTGCTAGACAAATGCTCTAACACTAAGCTACATTTGGAGCCTGTACGGGCTTCTAAATGCTTAATGAATTTTCTTATCTCTGAAATCAACTTAAATGGTTGGTTCAAAGAATATATAGAAATATATAGCAGATTATCGGAAATACAGATTTTTTTTTAGAATCAGGAAACATTATTCCAAGTGGTTCATCTAAAATAATATGCACATGTTATTAAAAGTCGCTGTCTGTGATTTCACTGCTAGCATGGTCCAGCCATGAAGTGACTACAGTGAGCAATTCATCTGCTATGACACACCCTTTTTGCCTTTTACGAGTCAGCTCAGATGTTTGCTCTTTCTCTGGGCCATCCTGACTGCTCTCAACCTGAAGGCTCCCCTGTCCTTTGAATTCCTGTGTCTTTCACATATCGTTGATATATGGTCTTGAAATAATAAGCATAAAGATTCATATGCAG
>JAQHUG010000317.1:2190913-2201134 GCA_028555095.1 Dicrostonyx torquatus
TATCAAGAATTCAAAGTCATCCTTGTTTATTTAAAGAATTTGATGCCAGCATGGATTACATGAGGCCCTTTCAGAAAAAAAACAAAACAAAACAGGAAAAGCAAACAACAACAACAAAAACCAAAACAAGCAAATATAACTTGGGCCTGGGGAAATGACTGTTTACTGTGAGAATGAGCACCCGAGTTCAGAAGAAGCCTGAGTGGCCGTTTGTGCTATAAGCCCAGCACTGGAGGAGAAGGGGCAGAGACAAGGGCTCGCTTACCCAGCCTGGGGTAGGGCAGTGAGAGGCAAGCTCTGAGCTCAGTGAGACACATCCTAAGATCATAAGGCAGAGAGTGACAGAGCAATTCCCCTGACATCTTCACCTCCACATGTGTGCACCTACAAACACACACATAAACGTGCCACACACAGAGAAGGAAAGAGAGAACTAAGCCCCACACTTGAGAGTCTGAGGCAGGACTGCTGTGAGTTCTGGATCAGCCTGGTCTCCATGAGTTCTAGGCTGGCTTTGGTAGGAAGATCCTATCTAAATCAAGAAAAGCGGAAAGAAAGGAACACAGGCTGGGGCTATGCCTCCATGACTGGGCTCTTGTCTGACTTGCTAGACTCAAGCCCCACGACTTCAAAAAGAGGGAAAAGGAAACAGCAATCAATGTTATATAGCAAACATTTTCTGTGCGCTCTAAGTCAGTGCTCCTTATGGATTATCTGGCGGTAAGCCTAAGCAAATTAAACCTGTCCTTTGCTTCCTTTATCTTCTATGTCAAATTATTAGGGTCTAGGCTGGAGGTTCCACTTAAACACCTGCCTAACGTGCATGAGGCACTAGGTTCAATCCACTTCATGAAAAAGAAGGGAAGGGCAAAGAAAAAAAATAAGCACACAATAATCTCTAATAGTATGTTCACCACTACTTTCTGACTACTCAGTATGTTTGATATGTAAAACATCTAGAATTATAAGAGATAAATATGAAAATTGTATTAAAAGATTTAAAAAGTCACACAATACTAAGCAAAGACTCTCATCTTCTAAGGTGAGAAAAGTGCAGGAAATTAGATCTTACCCTTCTCACTCATACAGGAAAAGAGTTCAATGCTTAGCAATGTGTTCAACTCATTATAAGCATGTAGGAGAAGGCCGCATGTTCGTCCCAGTCGCCCAGAACCAAATTAACCACACAGAAACTATATTAATTAAAACACTGCTTGGGCCATTAGCTCTAACTTCTTATTGGCTAACTCTTATATTTTAATTTAACCCATTTCTATTAATTTGTATATCACCACAAGATCATGGCCTACCAGCAAAGTTTCAGCATGTCTATCTCTGTCGGCAGCTCCATGGCATCTCTCCAACTCTGCCTTCCTCCTCCCATGCTATAGGCCAAGCCAGTTCTTTAATCATTAACCAATAAAAGCAACCAGGCTCCTAAGTGTGTATCAATTATTTCTAGGTGCCTGTACAGTGCTGTTGACCAGTTTGCCCTCTGTACTTGAGAAGCTGTTTCTGTTAAAGATAAATTGTGGGCTGTTGATAAAGAAGTCTGGAATAAAGATGGCCATGTTAGAAGCCTTCCCTTTGGCACAGATAGACCTCCAGACCTGACCGCTTAATCGCAGCTGTCTTCAATTTAGTGCACCATCAGAACACCCTAGAACTTATTTCTTTGTGGAGGAAAAGAAAGAAGAAAAAGAAGCATAAAAAGCGAAGGATTACGGTAAGAAGAAACCAAAATATTTAATGGAAACAAGGCAAGTTCCAAAATGTTACACAAATTTTAGGACATAGCTTACCTTCTATAGCTGTCTGTTGGTTTAATGGTGAGGATGACCTGGTCAGAGGGTTTGCCGTTAGAGATTCGTGTGAGTTGCAATAAGAAAGGGAGGTTGTAGAAGAGGCTGGCAATGGAGTACAAGGAAAAGAGGCTCGGTCTCGCTTGTCAGGCAGATCAAAAGACATCTTAGAATCTGCACTGTTTGGAGGTGATGGTGGGAAAAACAGATCTTCTACTAATGACATGCAAGAATGAACTCTAAAAGGCTTGGGGCTGGGCTGTGGTACACAAGGGACATCACAGGTCGGGTGCTCAGAAGCACACGGCAGAGAATAATTCAGTTCCTCTGAAGAAATATGGACCACTCTTTGCGCCTGCAGCTCCATGAGACAAGGCTCAGGCAGTTGAGATTCCAAAAATGAAGAACCGTCTTCCATGTCCAACTGGTTTGTTCTTCTCTGCTGAATCAATTCAAAAGGAGTTGATTTGGTCCGTATCACTGGCCCCTTCGAATTGTGACACCTGCCTGCTGTGTTTATAGGCGGAGCATCAGGACACGATCCACACAAAATGGAACCAAAGTCCAGACTTTGGTATTTATGAAGGGACTCTCCCACGACTGGAGAAGCCTTTGCCAGCCCTTCCCTGGTTATGACAGCCTTGCTCTTACACCCACAGTTTAGCTCCAAAAAGTCAAAAGAGGGGCTTGATTTAGTTGATCGCAAACGAAACTCTTCCTCGGCTCTTATTTCAAAAGTCCTATCAAAGGAAGAGGCGTCTGCGCTTTTCACTTCAAGCCTTTGTTTGCTCTGTCTTGTAATTCCTGCATCTTTCATGGCGCTGAAACAGAAGGAGAAAATGATGATGCCACACTGAAAAGGGGTCTCTTCTAAGTAGCACAGCAATGCAGGCATGAGATTTCATCCATTAGTTATAATTAGTCAACATTTAGATATGCTAAATTTACTCACTTTTTTGGTAAATCCAGAGGACAAGAGTCAGCTTGTACAGTGAGATTTTGTTCAGGAACTGAAAATCCTGCTTCGATCTGCAAGAGAAATGTCAGAGTTTTGTGTTTGATTGGTTGGTTTTGTTTTTAAATGAAGCAATGTCAATAAAGTATTTTAATATCTGAAGGCTAGGAAGTAATAACCCCCAACAATCCCCTCCCCCAACACACACACAGAAGGCACAGGGACCATCATGGAAAAGGGGAGAGAAAGATCAGAGAGTTAGTTCTGAACTCAGTGTATCCTGGACATGATAACACCAATACATTCATGAAATCAAGCCAGCAGTCGACATTCAAGCATGGAAGTGGAGCATGGGCTCGATAAGACCCACCCCTAGCTGAGTTGCTATGCACAGTCAATGGCTTCTGGGGACAGGCGAGTCAGGCTTTATTTAGGAGGTGGGTCCTTGCTCCAGTGACTGGCCCCACGCCCACGAGTACATGAGCAGCGCAAATTAGAGTTGGTGGGTTATTTTTTATAAAAGAGGACATGAAGTTAAGAAGGGGTAGAGAAATAGGTGGTAGTTCTGGGAAGAATTAGGGGGAAAAGTAGGGGTAAACATGATCAAAATATATTGTAATAAATTCTTATAGATTAACAAAAATATTGTATTAAATATAAAGCAGCATTATTTAGCTTAGATGAGTTAGTATAAAATAAATGACATTTTGTTTTAAAAAGAAAGATTCCAATTGAACAGCCTAACTTTACATTTTAGGGAAGTGTGTGTGTGTGTGTGTGTGTGTGTGTGTGTGTCTGTGTGTGACTAAAATCAATCTCAAACTTTGCAACAGCAAGGAAATATTAAAGATTAGAGCAGAGATAAGGAAATGGAGAACAAGAAAAATTGGAAAAACTGAACAAATTAAAAAGATCAACAAAGTTGATCAAACTTTAGTTACATTAAAGGAAGAAAATTTATCAGGCGTTGGTGGCACATGCCTTTAATCCCAGCACTCTGGTGATAGAAGCAGGAGGATCTCTGTGAGTTTGAGGCCAACCTGGTCTAGAGAGTGAGTTCCAGGACAGTCAGGGCTACAAAGAAACACTGTCTCAAACAAAACAAAACAAGCAAAAAGCCTCAAAGTATTAATCAAAAGTAAAAATGTAGGGACTGAATAGATAGCACATTTGGTAAAGTACTTATGCTCAATTCCCAGAATAGTCCCTTCAAGAAAATTTAAAAAAATGATATGGTGTAACACACCTGTAATCCCTGTACTAGAGAGGTGGAGGCAAAGGACCCCCGAGCTTCCTGTAGTCACCCTATCCTAACCAGTGACTCCAAAGTCCCAGGGAGATCCTCGATCTCAAAAATTCAGGTTGTTGGCTCCTGAAGAATAACACCCATAGTTGACCTCTGGCCTCATATGAATACATGTTCACATATCTACACATGTATCCTCACACACAAGATGAAAATGTGGATGTTACAACCAATCTCGTGGAAACAAAAAGAAATAAAATACTATGAACAATCACAAAGGAGTCCCACATATATTGATTGCATGCTAACAAATTGAACAACCTAGATAAGATGGTTAAGAGATGCCCACTCTACCAAAACTGGTTAAGGGAGAAATAGAAAATCTAAACAGAACTCAAGTAATAAGGTGACTGAATCAATAATGGAAACTAAAGAGTCTCTGGGTTCAGTTCCCAGGACTAGGTGGGGAGGAGCAGGGCATAGATAAATGTTAGCAAGAATCTAGAAGAAGAACCCATTTATGCACTATTGGTGGAAATTTGAACTAGTAAACGTATTATGAAAAGTCAGTATGGAGGTCCCTCAAAAAAATTAAAAACAGAACTACCATATAATTTATCAGTTTAACTTCTGAGATTTCTAGAGGAAATGAAATCTATGTAGTGTACTCAAATGTGGTGTATTCACAATAGACAAGTTATGGAGTCAAACCAAGTATCCATCTGTAGATGAATGAATACAGAAAATGTAGCATATATTCACATGCTGTTGCATTAGTGTCAGAAGGAAATACCATTACCCCCTTTAAAAAGAAGGAAATAATGTCTGGGAGAGGACCTGTGTTTAGATTCCCAGCAATCACATAAAAAGCCTGGTATGATGGACCTGTAACCCCGGTAGACCCAGAGGAGAGAGAGCTTGCTGACTAGTCAATCTAATCAATCTCACTGGGGAAGACATCCTGACGTTAAGTTCTGGCCCCTACATGCATCTACACTGGTAAGTGCACACACATATGTGCACACCTATTACACACAGTGCCAGGCATGGCGACACAGTCTTGTAATTTCAGTTGCTTAGGAGGCTGAGGTAAGAGGATCTTAAGTTCAGGGCCAATCTGGACAACTTAGCAAAACTCTGTGTCTCAAAAAGTTAAGAAAACCAGAGCTGATGATATAGCTCAATGCTAAAGCAATTGTCTGGCATTCACAAGGCCCTAAGTTCAATTCCAAGTACCATTTTAAAACATAGTAAGTGGGTGGAGGCTCTGGAAAGATGACTCATTGGTTAAGAGCATTGGCTGCTTTTCCTGAGGTTCTGAGTTCAATTCCCAGCAACCACATAATGGCTTTCAACCATCTTTAGTGGGATCTGGGACCCTCTTCTGGCATAAATTCATACATTCAGATAGAGCACTCATACATAAAATAAATAAATGTGGAAAGAAAAATATTAAGGATACTTTGTTTTTTTGACAACATGAATGAACCTAGAGGACACTGCTAAGTAAAGTGAGCAAACATAGAAAGATGAATATTGCATAATTCCTATGTAGACTCTAAGGTCATCCAAACTCATAGACACAGAGTAGAATGGTAACTACCAGACACTAGCAGAGGGAGGCTTCAAGGCAATGTTGGTCAATAGATACAAAATCTCAACTGGATAAGAAGAATGAGTTCAAGAGGTTTACTATAAAATATAATTACTACAGTTAATAATGAGGTATTTTGTATTAGAAAACTGCATAGAATATAGGTCTTAAATTATAAATTAAAATTAGTTTAATTTAGTCATTATAGAATGTATACAAATCTTAAAACATCATATTGTGCATTATAAATATATTCAATTTTGTTTTGTTTTGTTTTTTGTTCTTTGATACAGGGTCTCACTGTGTAGCCCTGGCTATCCTGGAACTCGCCAAACTGGCCTCCAAACTCACAGGGATTGAAGATATGTATCACCACACTGGGCTCAATTAAAAAAAATTTTTTTTGTGGGATGTATGCCATAAAGTAAGACAGATGAGACTTGGAAAAACATTCACCTATGAATTTATAAATTTAACTTGCTGATAATTGCCTAAAACTTGGGATCAAAACACAAGCTTGCCCTAATTAAATTCAGCTTCTAAATTTAGCTGAAATTTATATGTAATAAGCTAACCAAGGTGTGAATTTTGTAAGTTAAACTACCCCAAATGAATTTGTCCTCCACAGGAGATTCTGACATAGCCCTATGAAATCCTGACATTCCAATTCAGTTGTGAATATACATAAGCCCTACAAATAATCTGAGTCACTTTGGCCAAAAACATATTAAAAATAATGTGGGATGTCAGCATTACCTCTCTTCCAGAGTGTTCTTCTCCAATAATAACCATGTGCCTCTTAAGTAGCTCCAACACCGCACTGTAGACCAGTTCGTACTGTTCCTGAAGAGCGTCCCAAGCCAGGCCAATGAAGAAAATATATCAGGTGAGTTACAGAAACAATTCAAAATAGGAACATCTATCAACATGTGTTACTAAACTCAGTAACAGTGCCTTATGTTGTGTGACTCATACACTTTTAGGCTACGAGAAATACATAACTCTAGCTAACAGGCAAGGATTTTATGCCATGTTTCTTTCATATTCTAACCCTACTTTTTACTTATCTTTTCTCTGCTTTCTTCTCTAGCATTTTTTTATTTACATGTTATCCTAAATGTATCTTGAGTAAATCACCTTCATTTATGGAAAAAATCAGGTAATGGGTGGCATATGAACCGATAGCTTTAATATGTACTCACTAACTGGCCTTCACAATTGCTCTATGAAGTAGGAAGGCTGTTATCCCTGTTTACAGTCAGCTTGTCCAAGGCCATCCAGAAGTAATTCCTGCCTGTGGCTTACAAACTGAGTCTTCTGACTTAGCTTAGTGTATTTAGATCAAGTTGCTGAAATTGTGTCCTAGTAAAGATACCAAAGAAAAGTAAACCACTGAATAAAGCTGGAAATCTGTGGTTACAAAAGGATTCAACGTAAAGAAAGGAGCCCTCTCTCTTACCATATATGATAAGGTTTATGGCTTGTAATACTTGTAATGCTTCTCTTTGACCTTTCTCCTTCCTGGAGCACTTCCTCTAACACACAATCTGATACAAGTAAAGGGCATTTTCAAAAGGTATTTTTTAGCAGGAGAACAATGTAGCATCTATATCACCCAGCATAGTCATGGAATGCTAGAATTTTTTCAGTCAGAAAATGTACCCAGCAATTGTAGTTCCCTTCTCTAAAACCTGCACTCAGGAAGTTGAGACAGAAGGATTGCTGCAGCCTCAAACCCAGTCGGGTCTCAGTGTTAAATTCTAAGTCATACTGGGGTATGAGGTGAGAGAGAGAGAGACAGACAGACAGAGACAGAGACAGAGACTGAGTGAGAACAGGACCCAAACAGGAAGCATCGTCTGACTAGGCTGCCATTTGCAGTGTTGGGAGAATCAGTACAGCCGTTAGATTTGTTTAGCTAGGTATTAACAATGCTGAAATACGAAAGCCTCTTTACTTCCCTTCAAACTCCTAAAATTAGGCCAGACCAAGATGAGATCTTGTGAAATGGGATATGCTTATTATTTAACACTGCAATTCATGTAGCAAGGCTGCATGCTTCCTGGTGTTTCTGTCTGCGGTCATTGCTTTCCTTTCAAGCCTGATAGCTAAGCCAGCTACGGCTTCCTTCTATTTCACATAAGCTTTCCCCTCATGGCTTGAATATAGAAAACACCTACAGACAACACATGAATAATTATTTTTTCCACAATCTGTTCATGGAAAACCTGTGTGGGCCAAACAGATACTTCTGCATTAATAGCACTTAAGTTTTTCCTTCATTCACAACTTGGATATTAAAATTTCTAAGCTGCCACTTTGAACTGCTTTATACCAAACTTTTGTGCAAGTTCATTTGTAAGGGACTTGAAATACTTCAAGGCCTTTCTACTTAAAGATGATTCTAAGAAAATGGATATACAAAAATGCCTTACTCATAATAAATATCAATAAAAGCTTGAATGCATGACTGAATTAATGAGTGGATAAATGCTAAGTTCCATCTTAAAAATATATAAATGTATAAAGTTGAGTGAAGTTATTGGTGTATAAATGTGAAATTAACACTATAGGCAGTGAGAGAGTAAGGTTTAGAAGAAAAAGGAAGAATATTCCTAGCATAAAGTGTGGGCAGTCTATTGTGGGTTCAATGACTGCAGGACATAATACAGGCTAGTTGTAATTCTGTTTTTAAAGCTTGCCTATAGGCAAGGGAGCTATAGAGAAATGGTAACAGTGGCAATCAATATGTAACAGGCCTGTCCTATTTTACTTTTCATTGCTTCATAACATAGAAATTATATCATTTCTAAAAAAATTTAAAAAAAAGAAATTATATCATTTCTTGAAGTAGAAATGAGAAGTCCCTGATTTTCTGTGGCTTCATAGATGGATTTGTAACTACAAAATTTCAAATTAACTTATGATCCACACCATCAGCCAGTTCTTTCTAATATCAAACTCATTGATTTTTTTTCAATTTTCTTGTAAGCAAGAAATAATATTATAGACAGTAAAATATGAGGAATGAAAACAATCTGACCAGGACAAGGGCTACAAGAAACACTGGGATATTCAGTGTTAGAGAAAAACACATAGTAAATTTGTCTCATCCCTGTACACACAGCAGATTTTGGATGTCACAGACACACATTGTCATCTGTTCACTGTAGTCCTCTTACCTGAGTTTGAACTAGGGAAGGCCTCTGTGTTCGCATTTCCTGGATCAAACTGAAAACACTGAAGTTCTCGGGAACTATCTGTTAAATCACAGAGAAAAATATTTTACTTATTTTTAATTTTTGCTCACAAATAATGCCATTTTCTCATAGTATTGTACTCCTGTGACACTTATTCTTCTAGTAGAGAATAATACCAAGAATCCCTTTTTTCCTCTCTCTGTCCTATCCTCTTTTTGTTTCTTTCTTTCTGACAGAGTTTCATTTAGCCCAAGTTGGCCTTCACCTTGCTGTACCAAGGATGACCTTCAACTTCTTCTACCTACCTAATGCTAGGATTACAGGTGTGTGCTACCATACCGTGTCCCAGGTTTACACAGCTTAAGAGAGATCACCTGTGAAGCAACCACTCTACCAACGAAACTATATCCCTAGCCCTAAGAATGCACTACATAACATATGTTTTTATTTTAAGTATGAGTGTTTGCATACAAATGCACCACTTGGGTGCAGAAGAGGCCATTGGATCCCTTGGACCTAGAGCTACTGATGATTGTGAACTGACGTGTGGTTGCTGAGAATCAAACTTCTCCAAGAGCAGCAAGTACTCTTAACCCCGAGCCATTATCTCCAGCCCCCAAAATGCATCTTGAAAGCCAATACTTCCTTATAGTTTTCACCTTTATTTAGAGCAGTACTCTCTAACTTCCTAACAAACACTGTGACCTTTTAATACATGTTGTGGTATTCCTCATGTTGTAGTGATCCCCAAAGATAAATTATTTTCATTGCTGCTTCATAATTGTAATTTTGCTATTATTTTGAATTATAATGTAAATATCTGTGTTTTCTGATGTTCTTGGTCAACCCCTGTAAAAGGTCATTCGACCCCAAAGGGCCTATGACCCACAGGTTGAGAACCACTGAGTTAGAGGCTACTCCTGGAAAAGACTGATTAATATGATTTTGAACAATTTTACATGATCGATAAAATATCTAATACCATAAAAATAATGCTCAATAGATAAGTCATTTGAGGTTTTATGAAATAAAAGAAGTTAGAAAATCTAAAGCTCATATTTTAAACTTTTCAATTCCAAACAGACATAAAAACTGACTTCTAGAGACTGGCAAAATAACTCAGCAAGCTAAAAGCACTGGCTCTTCCAGAGAACTGAGCTTCCATTCCCAGTACCTACTGGGCAGCTCACAACTGTCTGCAGCTATAGTTCCAAGGACCCGATGGCCAGGTTCTGGCCTCTGTGGGCACCAGGCATATATACAGGCAGGTATAATACCCATGGACATAAAGTTTAAATTTTTTCTAGTTGGCCAAGTATGGTGGTGCACATATTTAATCCCAGCACTCAGGAAACAGAAGTCAGATCTCTCTCTCTCTCTCTCTCTCTCTCTCTCTCTCTCTCTCTCTCTCTCTCTCTGCTTTT
>JAQHUG010000317.1:2201682-2226155 GCA_028555095.1 Dicrostonyx torquatus
CCACCACCGCCCGGCAAATAATGAAAATATTAAGAGAGACCGATATGAATCTGTCCTCCATCTCCACATCCACACATGTACATATGCAACCTACACATTTGTGCACACATCCATGCAAACACACACACTGATTTTTGGACAACAGCACAAAGCTCGGTCATGATAAGCTGAATCAGTCTGGATAAAGAAAGGGGAATGAGCAATCCAGGGCAGCAGTTCCCAAACTCTAGCGTTTCTCAGAATCACCCAGAGAGCTAGTTGGCTCACACCCTCCAAACTTTCCAGATTCATCAGCAGGGCAGGATCCATAATTTGTATTTCTAGCAAATTCCCAGGTAATGCTGATCCTAGAGAATTGTCCTTTGTCGCATTGGAGATCAAACCTAGGGCCTCCTGTCTTAAGACGTGTACACTGTTATTAGGCTGCATCCTCTCCCCCTGGGACCATGCTTTAAGAATCACCAACTTAGGAACTAATTTAATCATATAACAGAGTAGATTTGCAAATAACCCACTCCGTAAGACAAGATGAGTTGTGAAGATGTTCTGAAAGGAGGGAGATGCGTGCAGTAGGAAACTTAGAAGTGCTTGCTGGGAAACTCACCCCGTCCTTCAGCAACATCCGTGTATAATCAATAGCACAAATGACACCTGTCCTTCCACAGCCGGCGCTGAAACAGAAGATCACAGTAGCTTATGTGCTTGTGGAAAGCGGTAACTGATAACAGCTGGGACGTTCCTTAGTAGATTTGAGGAGGGAGAAAATGAAACTTCTCAAGTCCTACCATGTCCCAGGACATGTTTGTCATGCCACAGTGGACCTCAGACAGGTATTGGCATATTCTCACAAGAGTCCCCAGCACCATTGTTCATAACTTCAAAAGAAATTTTAAGTTCCACAAAATGTCTCAGGGAATAAAGATCCATGCTACCTTTGCCTAATAATCTGCATTCGATCCCCAGAACCTAGATGGTGGAAGGAGACAACCAAAGAAGGAGCTCCCCAAAGTTGTGTTTGGATCTCTTCTACGCACACAATAAATGTTAAAATTTTAGCCGGGCGGTGGTGGCGCATGCCTTTAATCCTGGCACTCAGGAGGCAGAGGTAGGCGGATCTCTGACCAGCCTGGTCTACAAGAGCTAGTTCCAGGACAGGCTCCTAAGCCACAGAGAAACCTTGTCTCAAAAAACCAAAAAAAAAAAAAAAGAAAGAAAGAAAGAAAAAGAAATGCATTTAAATTCACCAGCAGTTATACTAAACTGCTTCAGCTATTGACTTTTTTTTTTCTTTGAATTGCACCCTAGCCAGAGTCTCATTTTGTTTTTTTCTCAGTTGAAAGTTCATTCAGGGCATCTCACCTGCAATGAACGCAGATGGGAACACAGTCATCTTCTTGGTAACAACGGATATCCCAGATGAGCTCAAGGATGGGGTCTATAGATGAAGGCACATCATGGTCTGGCCAGTTCTTATAATGAAACTGGTAAATAATTCTAGTTCTCTATTTAAAAAAATAGCCAGAATAAAAGGAGAATTCGAGGTTAGGATTCCACCTCACTCTACTGAAAAGTTAATCTGATTAAGTTCCACCTATATCCTTTTTTTGCAATTTGTTATGCTTTCTTATATATAACTCTCAAGCCTTATGAAGGTAATTAAAATTAATCTGAGAATGTTTTCCATTGTCTTATCCTTGACAACCTCACCCACAAAAGAGGTGGATGATATAAAAATGGTCCAAACCAAATCTTCCTCAAATTAGCGTGTCTCAAATAGGGCACAGACATGTTGGTATATTGGATCCCCTTGCCTTTCGCAAGGCAGAGTAGTGTCTAAGGCATTATCAGCTGTAGTGTTGGTCCCTAATGTCTAAACACTGTTCACACTACCTCTAGTCAGACTACCAATATCACTTTTATGTGTGTTATGGTGTGAAGCAGATTAGGGGAGAATCTCTTATGAAGATGAAGACTTACTCAAGACATCAAAGGCTCTAACTCTTCCCATCACTGTACGCCCAGCCTGAGTCACACACATACATGTTTACCCGTCTCATCTCAGCAGGCTCCCAACTTTATCATCCCTGTTCTATACTTACATTATTGAACTTGGCTTTCAGAGTCCTGACTATATAATCAGATTTCTTTTTCTCAGCTTCCTAAGGAGAAGATTAAATTATTAGCAGTTTCAAAGGCATGCTTTTCAAAAAGTAAATCCTGGAGGCTTTTCTTAGCCATAAAAGAAAAGCATCATACTCACACAGAATATAGAAAAAGGGCCAAACTGCAGCTGTGTCTCTCCTGGCTCAGCCCAATAGCGCTCACACTTTTTCTGTTGCATAAAACAGAAGGTAATGGTTTCCCTCCATATAGTATAATCTCTCCTGCAAGATGAAACCCACTCCCTGGTCCAGAAGAGGCTCTGTGTCCTTCATCTTAGGTTATGCACAGCCAACCCCCTTGGACTTCAGCTCCAGCAACATGATTGGGAATCTCCACAGGATAAAAAACAGATATTAAAGGATGTCTGAATTATAGACTCCCTAGGAATCTGAAAAAGTAGAAATGGTGATTGTTGACCTATTTTCAGCATCTCACGAACCCTGAAATTGTTGACTTTAACAGTTGCAGCAGTTAAGTGCCAAATTCCCTCAGCTGTGACTACAAGTCCCATCTCAGAATGGCCACAGTAGACCAGAACAGCCATGCCAGTCACACGCTTCGGGTTATTTTTCTGGCAACATATTTAAAAATGAAAATAGGTGAAATGCATTTTAGCCCAATATGCCAAGGTATTTAACATGTAATCAAGATACAATAGTACATATGTGCTTGCCTTGCTATTTTTATAAACTTTAAAATCCTATATACACTTTATACATATGTAAGTAGAATGCTAAATTTTCATTGGAAATATTTTTATTTATAGTAAATCAAATTTAAGTTTGAAAAAGTTTCACATACCGCCAAATAAAGCTTTCAACTGCTGAAGTGAAAGTTCACTTTCAGTTTTAAACCAGTTAAAAGCCGGGCAGTGGTGGTGCACGCCTTTAATCCCAGCACTTGGGAGGCAGAGGCAAGCGGATCTCTGTGAGTTCGAGACCAGCCTGATCTATAAGAGCTAGTTCCAGTACAGGCTCCAAAGCCACAGAGAAACCCTGTCTCGAAAAACAAAAACAAACAAACAAACAAAAAAAACAGTTAAAATAAAACTATTGAGTTCTTCGGCCATGCAATCCCTGGCAAGTGCTTAATGGCTACCTGTGGCGGGGGATGCTGTTTTGGGCAGCACAGGGTGCGTCTCTAATGGGCAGTTACAACATCAGAAGGGAAATGGTATTCTTTTCTCCTTTACTTCCTTTCTTCCTTTCTTAACTTTATAGCAAGGAGATACTGGGGAAGTGGAAAAAAGGGGTTCTTGGGTGTGAAAGCCCCTATGGATCATGTGGTTATCCCTAAAATGAAAATTAGAAAAATAGCATGGTTTTTCCCAGGCACACTTCAAGGAAGCTCTACCCCCTACTTCCATTCTATTTCTTGCCCCCTACGCCCCTTTCCTTTACCTTCACGTCAACCAGTACTGAAGAGTGACTCACCTTTCCCATTTCAAACTCCATACACGCCATGACAATGACCTGAAAGCATGCAACAGAAAGTTAATGATCTGCAGGGTTAGAGGTCACCTTCCTGCATGAGTCCCAGAGTCAGAAAGTAGTAAGCATTGTTTTTCTGTTGGCTTTGCTTTTTAACCCAAAAAACCCTAGTGACTTTTGAGATGTTCTTACTCTTCATTACTTCTATCCCCACTTCCCTGTTCTCTGTTCATCACAACAAATTCTTATCACTGAGAGAGCCTGTCAAGGTATTGACTTTCGTTTCCTCGAGCGAGAATACATTGTAATAGTGATATAAGATACCTGCACTCTGAAATCTCATCAAGCTATAAGAAAGGCACTGCTTTTAACAGCTGGGAAGCCTCAGTCCCATCCTGCCCCCTCTCCTAAGTACCAGAAGCAACTCTGTACTCACCAGGACACGGTATTCCCAAATCATCCTCCAAAAGTCCAGGACAGTTGTAGGTAAAGGACCCTGGGTGGCAATATAAGCCCTGGGTCCATAGACACCCTGAAGGGGGACAGAAATCACATGAGGTGACTGCAGTCAGCATCTTCTCCCTAGTCCGCTCCCCACCCCTTTTTAGGTTCAGGAAAACATGAGGTGTTTTTATTTCCTCTTCGTCTACCTTAATAAAGTTGGCATTGATATAGCTGGAATCCTCATTGGAAGTTATCAGAGACAGCTCTACCAGGCTGTGATCATCTAGGATGCAAGAGAAAGATATGGGGTAACTGAGAAGTCCTACAAAGAGGGTTAAGTCAGGTCTCAAGAATGGTGGTTGTTAAAAGTATTTGATAAGTGGACAAGAAATAGAATGGCTGAATGTTCTTTTGTATAGTATAATTAATTTGTCAGTGCCATATTCTAAGATGAAGAACAAGTACTTGGTCAACAAGTGGAGAGGTGGTTAAAATTGGAAGTGTAAGTTTATAAGAAGAAATGGAACTTACAGGGCAAAATATCCTTGTATCTGTTTTTCTTGATATTCTTCGGCCGCTGAGCCACAGTTGTAGAGTATGTCTTGTCGGTCCTGTACTTGGTAGACTGCCTCTTCAGCTTCTGTAATACAATTCCAAGAATTGTTTTTCCAAAGAAAGAGGTAAGGAGCCTGGGAAAACAGCTTATTTGGTAAAGTAGTTTACTTGCAAGCAAGAGAACCTGAGTTTGATTCCTAGAGTCTAAAGTCAAGTGTGGGCTGGGAGTGGTGGCACATACCTTTAATCCTAGTATTGGCGAGGTATAGGCAGACAGATCTTGGTGAGTTTAAGGCTGGAATGGTCTACATAGTGAGTTCCATGCCAGCCAGGGTAACATAGAAAGACCGTGTCTCAAAAATAGAAATAAATAAAAAAAAATTTAAAAAGCCAGGTTTAGTGGCTCAAATTTGTAATGCCAGTGCTGGAGAGTTAGAAGCAGGTAGATTCCTGGGGTTTACTGGCCAGCCATGTTAGCCTAATTGGCAAGCCCAAGATCCCAGTGAGAGACCTTGTCTCACAAAACAAAGTAGATGGCTCCTGAGGAAAGACATCTGAGGCTGCTCTCTGGCTTTCATACATCTGCACATACAACCAAACGCACATGTACACCACATACAGGAATATCCCATGTGCATGTGTGTGTGCGCGTGTGTGTGTGTGTCTGTATGACACACACACGCACACACACATGAAGGGAGATAAGAAGCTACCTCTAGAGAGCTGTCCTCCTCCACTTTTCAGACATTCTGCCTCAACCTTTTTAGCATCATCTGGGCCTAGCTTCTTTCAGGACAGGAAACCAGGATGGCATAGTCCAGTGACTTTGGAGAAGTGAGAAGATCACGCTGCAGCTGAGTCACAGGCTGTTAAGACTTTGATCTGAAACTGCTAAATATTCAAGAAACCAAATAACTTCTGAAAGTGAGCTATGTGCATGCTCCACCCAAGGAACAGATACCAAGAGTATGAGTTACTTTTTTTTAATAGGGTCTATTTGATGTCAACAGGAAAATTATTAATTCCATTCATCTTTTTTAAATTTCAGATTATTTTTTCTAAGTATAAATGGAACATAAGCTAATTACACTGTGTTTATAACTGTCAAAATTTCAGAGATATTAATTCTGAAGCACTTTATATGATTCAAACTTTAAGCCTATTCTTCCAGCAAGTAATAATCAAACAGAATCATATTCTTTTTAAAAAATATTTATTTATTATTTATACAATATTCTGTCTGTGTATACATTTGCAGGCCAGAAGAGGACACCAGACCTCATTACAGATGGTTGTGAGCCACCATGTGGTTGCCGGGAATTGAACTCAGGACCTTTGGAAAAGCAGGCAATGTTCTTAACCACTGAGCCATCTCTCCAGCCCCCCAGAATCATATTCTTTATGCAGACTATGACCTGAGATAGGTAGGGGCTATCTTAATGTGCTTGGACAAGAGTCCTTAGAATGGTAAGTAATTCCTTAAACCTATTCTCATTGGTTTTTAGTCTAACACTATAAAACCAAATGTGAGGTCAGAAATTATAAGATATGATAATGTCTCTTTGACTTATTGCCTAGAATTTATGTAGTCCCAAATTTCATTGCTTTTATAATTAAAAAAAAGAAAAATATATGTTGTATTTCTGGACTTTGTGAGACCTAACCATTTTGCAAAAGAAGACAGGGAGAAGTACCTCAATAACGAATGAAAATGCTTAGTGAATTAAAATAATCTTCATTGTTTCCACGCTACTTAAAAGAGAATTGGTCACACAGGAGGGATTAGTTACCTCCTAGTGGCTAGACCCTCCACAGTCACTAGGTCTTTACTCTCTAGCTTCTGTTTGGAAATGACTTCCTTCCTCCGCCCTCATCAGGTACATTTTCTTGTTTCTGACTCTCTTTGACTCATTGTGCTGGCTAGATTTATGTCAACTTGACACAAGCTAGAGCCATCTGAAAAGAGGGAGCATCCACTGAAAAAATGTGCCCATAAAATCCAGTTGTATGACATTTTATTAGTTAGTGATTGATGGGTGAGGGTCCAGATTGTTGTAGATGGTGCCATCCCTGGGCTGGTGGTCCTGGGTTTTATAAGAAAGCAGACTGAGCAAGCCAGAAAGCAGCATCCATCCATATCCTCTCCATCAGTCCCTGCCTCCAGGTTTCTGTCCTGTGTGAGTTCCTGTCCTGACTTCCTTCAGTGATGGATTACCATGTGGAAGTGTAAGCCAAATAAACCTTTTCCTCCCCAACTTGTTTTTGGTTGGGGTGTTTCAGCATAGCCATAGTAAACCTAACTAGGACACAACATTTCCACTTGCCCTTATTTCTTACTGGTTCTCTGTTCTCTGCTTTCTAACAAAGAAATACCCAACATGAAAACTAAATATTGACTCTCAGCTCTTTTCTTTATATGTTCCCTCTTCCACTTCCGAGCGAGCCATATACTCTTATAGAGGGCATATAAGTATTTGCTGATTTATTTACCAACATTTTGTTATATTTTCAGCATCAGTTGGATATGTCTCGAATTTCTATACTAAGATTTCAGTTTCAAATTACCAACCAGGTCCTAGATATTTTCATTTCAATATCTTATTGCATCCTCCGACTCAGTACCTTTGAAACTAAACTAAACTTGTGAATCCCAAGCAATACCACTCTGGGAAACTAAGAAGGACTTTAGGTTCCTCCCATCCCAGATACAGTTAGTGAGTTCAGCTGGTTCTTCCCATGCGAGGTCTTGCTTCAGCTTTCCTTCCTGTGGTTTGGATATGATGTCCCCTCCTCTGAAAGGTTCATGTGCTAAAAGTCTCACTTGAGCTGATGGGCTCTGAAGACATGATTGGATTCTGGAGGTTCTGACCTAATCAGTGGATTAAGCCCTTGATGAATTCAGAATATGACCGTATTACTGGAAGGGAGGGCTTAACTTAAGGAAATAACCACAGGGGCATGCTCTGGAAAGATCTGTCTGTTCCTATCCTCTTTCTGTTGGTTTTGTCTCTTTGTCTCTGGGGATCCATGAGGTAAGCAACTTTGCTCCACTACATCCCCCACTGTTATGATGTTCCACCTCCCCACAGGCCTACAGCAATGGGGCCAAGCAACTATGGACTGGAGCTGTGAGTAAAACCAAATGTTTCCTCCCTTAACTGCATGATGCATCATCATAGTGATATAAAACCTATTAGACACACCTTAGTTTAGACTCTTTCTCTTCAAGTTCCAACTCCTATAATTTCTCCTTATTGTCGCACTATTTCTTTTCTTCATTCAAATGTACTGGGAATAATTATGTCAATTAATTCAATTTATGCTTTGTTAATCTTTCCAGTGTTGCTTAAAGTAACTTCAATAAATCCTTTTTACCACTTAGGAAATAAGTTTCAAACTACTTAGCTAAGGGTCCCTTGAGTTAGAACTCAAGCTCACTATATTTCCCAGAGCTTTCCAGTTCAGTCTCTAAAGATGACTTCTAGATTCTTTTAAGATCTCACAAACTGTTGTTATCATGTATAATACAACTTCCTTGAAACTAGGGTGTTCCTTTTGTTGTTCATAAATGTTACGAATCCTTGACACTGCTTACATTTTACAACCGTGTCTATGGTCTATTTTGACCTGCAGAGTGAACAAATAAGGAATAAGAAACATATCTCAAGTGAGAACAACAAAAACCAAAATATCAAGAGGGCTGTTATTACTGTTACTTAATAGCTTATATTTCATACAATACTTACGCATCAGTGATGAAGATGTACAATTTGTGCAGGGGTTTACTTGAGAAGCCTTATTAAGTGATTTTAAAATGAAGGAGAAAGGGGGAACTCAAAATAAAGATATAACAGGCATATTCCATCACTCAGGAGAAGGCAGAAACAAGAGATCTCTGATAATTCAAGGCCAGGCTGGTCTACAAAGCAAGTTTCAAGTGAGCCAGGGCTACATGAAGAGTCACTGCCTAAAGCAACAAAACCAATGGCACAGAGAAGAGAAAGACAGGAAAGAGGTATGATAATATATAAAATTTTGATCCAACAAATTATCCAAATTCATCATAAGGTATAAGCAGAATTACAGAATTACTCCCAAATACACACACTGAGGTTTAATATTAATTATAAATGCTTGGCCAATAGCTCAGGCTTATTACTAGCTAATTCTTATACTTAAATTAACCCATATTTCTTATCTATGCTTTGCCACATGGCTCATGATTTGTTACCTCATTTTCTACACATCCTACTTTCTCAGTGGCTGGCTAGTGTCTCCCTCATTCTGCCTCCCTCATTCCAGCATCCTCAGTTTGGTTGTCTCACCTAACTTTATCCTGCCTTGCTCTAGGCCAATCAGCTTCTCTATTAACCAACAAGAGTAATACATAGTCACAGTGTACAGAAGGATCATTCCATAGCAATGAGGCTTCAGATTTGGCTCACAGGGTCAGATGTAGTGATTTATACCTTTAATTGAAGCACTCAATTAAAGCGTGAGAACAGAGGCAGAACAGGTGGGTCTCTGTGAATCTGAGGCCAGCTTGATCTACATACTGAGTTCTAGACCAGCAAGGGCTACATTCTAGCTAAGGATTTGAAACAGAGCATTCAGTCTGGCCTTGTTTCTTTCTTCACACGTGCCAGTGTGCATTGCTCCTGTGACTGTTTTTTTATTTCTGGGTTTGATAAGATATGGGAAAGCTACTGGGTCCAGACCAGGAACACAGGCAGTTCGTGGAGCCTGGTTTTGTACCATTGTGTGAATTCCTATGGATTTCAGAGCCGGAGTGGGCAGAAGATGCTAAACAGCATATTTTAAAACTAAGATGAATATGCTAATGAACTAGCTTGGGAATTTAATTAAGAACATGACACACATACCGGGAACATTGAGACACCATCAAATACTTCTGGTGGGCTGGTGTGATTGATTGGCAGGCAAATCCACCTATGGACAAGCCTGATACCTGAGTCTCATCTCTGGGATCTCCATGATGGAGAAGGAGAAAAGGGATTCCTGCAAGTTGTGCTCTCACCTCCACACACGCCCCTCCCCCCAATACACACAGTTTTCAAACTCTCAAAAGTTCTTCCACTGAGGTTCCACTCTCTCCTCATCTCTCTCTGCTCTTGTGTTCCTTCAGAAAGATCCGTTTTTATGTTGCCATAGGTGTTCTGACAGAAAAAAGAATCCCCAAACAAGTCTTTCTCGAAGTTTCCAGAGTCAGTACATCCTTTTTGTTGTACTAACTTTTTTGGTTTTGTTTTTTAAAGGACACTCTATGGGCAAGACGTCACAGATAAAGATTATGCATGTGTGTATCGATGCTTGTTTAATCTTCACTGTGCCCTTTAGAATAGCTCTTTCTTTTGTGGCTCCTGGAGTCATCTGACTGATGACAGAGGGTGACGCTCACTTAAGCATGACACAGGAAATACCTACAGAACTGTTAACTTAGGAAGTGTGAAAGACTTTTAATTTTTTCCTGTGACGTCTACCTGTGGTCAGACCACTCTCGAATCCTTGCTTCAAATCTTCTCTTCTTGCTAAACCTGAAGCTCCCAGGCTCAAACATAACGGCCCCAAACCTGATAAACTACAAAAGAAACAAGGGGGAAAGGTCCAGTGTAAAATGCGGGACTACCAGGTGTGGGTTAAGGTTTGGGAAGAAAGAATAGGTCAGAGGGTCAAAGTAGGGGCTCTTAGTCCCCTGAGGAGGCATCCTCAAGAGAACTTGATGCAAGAACCTGTCAGAGGATAAGATGAGGAAGCTGTCAGCCTACGGATCCTGAAATAGGGCGGGAGATGTAGAAACTAGACTCAGTGTGCTTATAAGTTAACGGTGAGTTCCCTTTTTCTGTAGACCGGAGTCTGTCTCAAGAAATGAGAACAGAATGGAGCTCCAGCTCACAGAGCAATAAGAGAAGACTCGGTCTTATGCATTTTTTTCTCAAGTGCTAGTAAATAAATTAAGTCACTGACAAGATAAAATAAAGAAAACCAGAAATCTTAAGACTGTAGTATCTTTGGCTTGAAACCTTATGCTACAGTACAGAACAGAACATGCTTAAAAACTCTTTCTACCACAACCCCTTTTCACCTGAGAGACTTTAATGTGATTCTAGTTATGCAGACATTAAAAATTAGACATCTAATCAAATACTAACAATCAATTACAAGTTTATTTTTTTAAAATCATTGATACATACCAGTGGTTTTCAACCTTCCTAATGCTGTGACCCTTTAGTACAGTTCCTCATGTTGTGGTGACCCCTAACTAAAAAAAATTATTTTCATTGCCACTTCATAACTATAATTTTGCTACTGTTAGGAATTGTAATATAAATATCTGTGTTTTTTGATGATTTTAAGTGACCCCTGTGAAAGGGTTGTTTGATGCCCAAAGATAATAATAAAGCATATAGCATATTTTGTAAAGAAAAAACTGAATTTTGAACAAATTCTTGGGCTGGTGGTATATATCTATAAGTTTGCCCAGCTTCCAGCAGTTGTCTTGTCCCTAGGAGGCGTTTCTGAACTGCCACTCTCACCACAGAGCCCCAGGAATGTGGCCGTGCAGACTTAGGCTCCTGCAATTTTTCTTTTCTAGCAAGGACATCATGAAAAAGATACATGGGCAAGCTTACGTCTTTCTCAATGCTGCCTGAAATCGCCTGTTAACCACTTCTTTCAGGTAATTTGTCTGTACCTCCCAGCTCATGATTTCCATCATCTCCTTTTGGGTCAGACAGACCTGATAGCACGGAGTGTAGGAGTCTTGAATATCCAATTGTTGCAAATTTTAATAACACCAACACGGAAGAGGTGGAACTAATGACCATTGATTGCCTTGCTATTAGCATGAACCTCAGTCATGGTCTAACAGTTTTTTGGCCACTCATTGTATTCCTTCCTGGATAAGACGCATGCTATGGAAGGTGTTTTCCTTGAACAGCCTTAGCCTGGCTTTCTAAAGGCAGCTAGCTTTATCATTCTGCGGTCAGCAAGGCTCACTTCCCATGCAGGGCTCTCGAGGCCCACAGATACGAATGTGGGTCCCTGTGATCAGTGTTCTCCAGGTCCCACTGCTGAACACAGCTGCTGCCGTCACATCGTGCCAATCATTGCCAGAAAACGCATCACCTTCTTCTCTGCTCTCCTTGTAAGGCCTTTTGGAAGGCACTTGCTCTTGCCAACCTCCATGGTGCTGCTCAGCAAAAGGAATGTTAACATTTATTAAAGATGAAAAGCAAGCCCTTTCATACCAATGAGATGTATGTACTGGTTTATTTTTACAATAAAAAAATAAATTTTGGGGCCAGCAAGATGGCTTGACAGGTAAAGGCACCTACTGCCAACTTGGCAACCTGAGTTTGATTCCTGGGACCTACATGCTGAAAGGATAGAACCATCTCCTGAAAGTTTACCTCTGACCTCCACATACTTAGAACATTTGGTACACACACACACACACACACACACACACACATACACACATACATACGTGTGCGCACACACACACATAAAGATTTAGATCTTGACTGAATATTTGATACCACAGAACAAAGCATCTTCAATGTTTTCAGAGTTGAGAAATATTTTGATTTTATAATTAGCAGATCCAAAAAAGCCACTTCACATAAACACGTAGTATGAAAATGGTGAAAGTATATTCAAGGTTATGTGAGAAAAATTTTGGAAATTCTATCCTAATCGCAAATCGAAATTTAATTAATGAATATTTTAATGAAGCTCAATCAGCAACTCAGTCCTCAGTTTTTAAAACAAATGTTCTAACATGAAATAATCCAAAGATATACTTATCTGACATGTAGGCAGAGGAACGATGGTAGAAAATACTAAGTTGTTATTTTCCATAATTAAGCCATCATGCTTTTAAGAGCTCAGAAAACCTTGTGTGTACAGTTGTACACACAAATGAAATGTACATAGAGATGAAATGCAGTTCACTGGATATAGTCAAATGGGAGCAGAGGATTTCCGGCAGTGTTTGTTGGTATTGCATGGCTCACTGGCAGGGTTGGGGCAAACTGAGCCTGTAAATTGTTTAGAGCTAAGACTGCAGGAAAAGTGGCACCATGCATCACTGGTATGTACTTGAATCTGAATCAAATTTTGGCTGTTTGGAGTTCAAAAATCTGTTCTTGCCAAATTTTTATGACTCAGTTCAGCTACATGACCCAAATTTAAGAAGCTAGCATACAGAAAGCATAGCAGATGTTGTATTTTGGAGAAATTAGAAAAAAAAACAAACAACTTGGCCCTTCTCTCCTAAGGGGAGAACGGAACCAGAGCTTGTCTGTCTCTAGAGCTCTGCAAGGTTGCTTCTCGATGCCTTGTGAATACAGGTGATTTACCAAGATTGCAACAAGGCCGAGAAAGCGTAAGTGCCAAGGAATGGAATCAGAGCTTAGACCTCCGTAGCCAGCAGACAGGGCTATTAACATTAGGAATGGATGAAGAGGCTGGCCCTAGTAGACACAGTCATTGGGAACAAGACAGGCAAAGATGTTCCATTGTACTGGCTAAGGAAGAAACTGAGTAGGTCACAGTCAAACTGGAACCAATAAACCAAGAAATTTAAATTAGGTATGAACGAAGGTATGAGAAAATGGCAAGAGGAATGTCAAAACTATCCTGGAAACAACTGAAGACATGAGACTAGATGGTCCTGGGCAAATGGCTGGAGATGAAGTTAGGAGAAACCAGCTTCAGAGATAAATGTGTTTATTCTGCTGCTGGTGGAAAAAAAAACTCTGCAAATTGATAAATGCAACAATTTACTTCAATAAAGACCTGTTGGTCTGCTCATGTGACAGGCTCATTCTCACAAGTTGTTTCAATTCAACAAACACTTGAACACTTACTGTGCGGGGTCCTGTGCTCACGACCACTTGCTTAGTGTCATTACTGTAATACACATTTTAAAAGTTTGGAATTTATAGAGAATGACTAGACTCTGATGTAGCTGAGCACCTGAGTGGTAGAGCCTTGGCTTAGAAAGGGCAAGGTCCTGGATTTGTCTGTCTGTCTGTCTATATAATACACAAGCTCACAGCCAGATCAGGATGTGCAAGCCTGTGATCCCGCTACTTTCTTGGAGCGGGGGATCTGAGGCATGAGGATTGCAATGTCTGCCTGGTCAACTTAGTGATACCCTGTCTCAAAATTAAAAAAAAAAAAAGGAAAGAAAGAAAGAAAGAAGGAAGGAAGAAAGAAAAGAAGGGCAAACTAGGGTAAAGAAATAAAACTACAAACTGCAAAGCTACAAACTGCTCTGTGGTGATTCAAAACTGGGAGCACCAGCTGTGTTGGTTAGTTTTCATGAACTCAATACAAGCTCAAGTCATTTGGGAAGAGGAAGCCCTGACTGAGAAAACACCTCCATCAGACTGGCCTGTAGGCAAGTCTGAAGGGCGTTTTTAAAATATTATTATTAAGGTCTGATGTGTGAGAGCCCAATGCGGTGAGGGCAGTGCCACACTGGGCAGGTGGTCTTGGGTTGTGTAGCAAAGCAGTCTGAGGACACCATAAGGGTAGGAGAGTACGCGGCCTTCCTCCCGGCCTCTGCTTCACTTCCGGCTTTGAGTTCCTGACCTGCCTTCCCTGAAAGTTGGCTTGTGACATGGACGGTTAATCTAGACAAACCCTTTCCTCTCCAAGCTGGTTTTGGTCAGTGTTTTATCATGGAATCGGGAAAGCAAACTAGAGCACCCAGCGGCTGCTCGACAACCTTCAACACTCTCTGTGACCGCAGCAAGAATTGCATCTGCGGAGCCTTGACAGAACTCACAACACTGACTACAAAAACCAAGATCCAACTACATGCACAAAACTGACAAGCTTTTCAAATAAGACACAAGACATTTGACAGAATTTCACCTACATACGGTTCAAAAATGTTCAAAAACTATTGTTTAGTGGAATACGTAAAGCAATGCAGAAAACCCAAAATGTGTTCAGATAGTGCTGGCTTCTATCTTTTGCGGGGTTGGAGAGTGCTTGTTTGGAAGAACACCCAGGGGCTTTATGTACACTGGGCATTTGTGTATGAGTAAGTGTGTGTGTGTGTGTGTGTGTGTGTCTTTCTGTCTGTCTGTTCAGACAGGCTCTTTCATAGATCAGGCTGAAATAAGCTTGAGCGCCTACCTCCTCTACCTCCCAAATGCAGGAAACACAGGTTCATACCACCAAGCCTATTTCTTTGTGCGGTCCTAGGTATTAAACCTAGGGCTTCCAGCCTGCTAAGCAGTCATTGAACCACCTGAGCCACATCTCGAGCCCCAGCAATCCTATTTCTTGATCTGAGGCTTTATTACTAATTATGAAGTCGATATCTATGTGTAAAGCATTTATTGTCTAGATGTTACCCTTTAGAGTTCTCAAAAACTTAAATAATTAAGGCCAGTGGATCACTGGACACAGCAGTTGAGAGCAAAGGGCACAGGTTGTGATATTAGACAGTACGTTGTTTGAAATTTTAGTTGGATGACTGTGTGTCATGTGACTGTCTTATGAGTGTGTGGTGCTGGGGAGTTGAACTCAGGGCCTTGAGTGTGCTAGGCAGGCACTCTGTTGCTAAGTTGACAGCTGAACTGTGTATCTTTAGGCTTTTCTAAATTACATTTATTTACTTTTATTCTGTAGGGGGTAGGCTATGTGTGCTGTGGCATGTGGAGAGGTCAGAGGACAACTTGCAGGAGTCAGTTCTAGCCAGGTTAAGAGGACCACAGGAACCATGTGAGTTCCAGGGATCCAACATAGGTCGTCAGGATGGTCAGCAGGTGCCTTTACTATTGTGCCAGCTCGAGAAATATATGTCTTTTGGGAAACTGTTTTCCTGTCTATGCCTTAGTATTTACTATATGTTAAATATTATACAAATCATGGGGGAACCAATACTATCAGAATGAAGTACGAACATTGCCTTTGTGAGGTTTCAATCTGATAAGGAAGCAGTAATCACACAAAGTTAAAAGCTGGAATTGTGGTCAGTATAAAAGGTATAGAGCATATTAACAAGAACGTATCACAGATGATTTTATCTATTTAGGTAGATCAAGAAGGACCCTTGAGACTGGAGAGACAGCTCAGCAGTTGAGAGGACTGGCTGATCTTCCAGAGGACCCAGGTTTGAATCCCAGCACCCACATGGCAGCTTACAACTGTCTGTTTCAGTCCCGGGAATTACATTCTATTAGAGTGTAATAGAGCTCAACACTGGTTCCCATGGGCACCAGGCATGCACCTGGTGCACAGACATACATGTAGGGAAAATATCTATTAAAATGCATTTAAAATGATTTTTTAAAAGAGGAAGTTTTCTCATGGCTGAGGATATAGCTTGGTGGTAGAGCACTTACCCAATACGTGCAGGACTCTGGGTTCAGCCTTCACCATCATGAGAGAAGGAGGAGAAAGAGGAGAAGAGAGAGAATATAAAAGAAGCTTGTCTAGGACATGATCATCAAATGGAAATCTAAGCAACCATTGGATCTAGCCAGGTTAAGAGGACCACAGGAATGTTGAAGGCAAGAGGAAGCACACAGCCTGCATAGAAAGGATACTGCATTTAGTTAGCCTTGGCACCAGGAAAGGACATGAGCAGCGTGGCACTTTCATCTGCTGTCACAGCAGGTCTGCCACATCAGCTATGAACATTGTACTCTTGTTCCTAAGGCTACCTGACCAAAGCAGAAGCTAGGACCAAGGGTCAGCGAGATAGCTCAATAAGTAAGGCTATCTGTCGCCAAGCCTGACGACTGAGTTCAGTCCCCAGGACCCACACGGTGGAAGAAGAGAACTCTCTCCCAAGTTGGTCTCTGACTTTCACACTCTTGCCGTGGTACATGCTTGTGTGTGAAAACACACACACACACACACACACACAATGTTATTTTTTTTTAATGTAAAAAGAAAGAAGGATCTGGAAAGACGGCTCAGCAGTGAAGAGGGCGTACTGTTTCTTACTGTTTTTGCTGAGGACTAAGATTCAGTTCTCGGCGCCCACACAGTCGTTCACAACCCCAGTAACTCCAGTTCCAAGGCATCCAACCTCTCTTCCGGCCTCCACAGGCACTGGGCAGGCATCAAACTGCTTATATATACATGCAGGCAAAACAACATTCATACACATACAATATAAGTCTTTAAAAGAGGAGAGTGTGCTTGGTGGCGCACACCTTTAATCCCATCACATAGGAGGCAGAGGCAGACCAATCGCTGAGAATCTGGGGCCAAGCCTGGTCGACATAGTGCATTTCAGGTCAGCCAGGGCCGCAAAGTAAAGCAACAATAATAATAATTTAAAAACCCAACAAAATAGAAATCAGGACTGAAATCTGAGCTATGGAGCTAGGTTTCGTTTCTTTGGTTTCTGTTTCGGAGGGGTCGTTGCACAGGAGTCTATGTGCCGTTTGATTGCTGTCAACCGGCTAGTTAACAGCAGCTTTGTGTCAGAATTAGTTCTGAAATCTCAGGAACACCAAGTCCTGAGGAAACATCAAGAGCTTAAGATGGACTGTGGGCAGCAGTCAAGTGTTTCTCTGGGCCAAGCTGGTTCACTTCCCAACACCTCCCCTCCCAAAGCGGTTTTTCTGGTGTCTCAGTTGAGCCTTTAGGTGGGGCTGAGGGTGAAGCCCTTGTTTTTCCACTGGAGGACATGAGTCAGTGAACAGTGAGGTTCCACTTAATCACCGTCCCAAAACAGGGTTCTTAAAAAATCAGGAGCAGCAAGAGCAAGGAAATGGTGAATAGAAAGCCAGGACAGTGATTTGCCCTTGCGTGGGGTGGGGTGGGGTGGGTAGAGAAGTCTGCCGGGGAATGTGTGTGGGGGGGTCTTTTGGAGTTTGACAGTACTGTAGTTCTTGATCTGGGTGGTGACTGCATTGGCAATGGCTCCTTTTCTTTACAGTCACACATTTTATGTAGTTTTCTAAATATATATTATACTTCAAAATTACAAGCAGCTAAAAAATACAAGCTGTAAAAAGTTCTTAAGCCGAGGAAAACATAATCAGGTTCATATCATTAAAAGACTACTTGGGGCCAGGCATGGTGGCGCACGCTTTTAATGTCAGTACTCAGAGGCAAAGGTAGGTGGATCTTTGAGTTCAATGCTAGTCTATAGAATGAGTTCTAGGCCAGCTGAGGCTACATAGTGAGACCTTGTCTAAGAAAATTAGCTAAAAGGGGGACAGGGCTTTTAGAAGCAAAGAAAACAGTCAGGAGGTGGCTGCCATGATTTGGTGAAAGATTATAGTGACCACCACAATGGGTTAAAATATAGAGATACAATCTGCTGGGGTTTTTTGTTGTTGTTGTTTTTTATTTTTTGAGACAGGGTTTCTCTGTGGCTTTGGAGCCTGTCCTGGAACTAGCTCTTGTAGACCAGGCTGGCCTTGAACTCACAGAGATCCACCTGCCTCTGCCTCCCAAGTGCTGGGATTAAAGGCGTGCGCCACCACTGCCCGTCCAATCTGCTGTTTTGAAAAATACAACCAAAGTAAAACAGAGGCTGGCACTGCCTCTCAGCTCACCTTTTCTCTATATATGTTGATAAATTGATTCAAGAACAACAGTCAAAAGGCAACCAGCTATCTAAGCAGACATATGGGCAACTCTACCCTGTGGCAAATCTACCCTGAGGACTTGTGGCAGAGAGAATACATTTTTATGACACCATGACCATATGAAAGTTGAGCTGGCATAATATGTTAGCATCAAAGTTGAGCTGCTATATGCTAGCCTACAGTGATATCTAATCACAAAACCCGTTCAGTAAAAACGTCATAGAGTGTTTTCTCATTTAATATCTAGTCCTAGAATATTAGCTCTGGAAGGCAAAGATATTCTGTTCACTATTGTATCCTAGTGTGAAAAAAAAGTTAGTATACAGTAAGTGTTCAACAAATATTACTGAATGATCTCTTTTTCTTGAGACACAGTCCCTCTAAGTTGCATGGGCTAGCCTTGAACTCACAATCCAACTCATCTCAGCCTTCCAAGTAACTTAGGACTCTAGGCACCTTCACAGTACCTTGTTCACTTAATTACTGTAATAGCACAATAATTCAATGAGAGTAGATGAGAAATATATTATTTTCCTCATTTTGTAAGTTAGAAAATATTTTCTTCATTTTTTCTCAATTCAAAGCTGAAGGGCTAAGGTTTAACATCCTTAGATAAACTATGTGTGACCAACTGGAAGCATTTCAAAACTCATCAGGTTGGTGTGGTGGTGCACGCAGCTTTAACCCCAGCAATCAGGAGGCAGAGGCAGGAAGATCTCTGTGAGTTCAAGGCCAAGCCTGATCTACACAGAAAGTTCCAGGCCAGACAGAGCTACACAGTGATACAAACAAAAAGCAAGCAAAACAGAAAGTCAAAAGCATGTCAGGTCTGTCGGACCGCGCTCCTGATGGAGCCATCCAGCTTTCATTGGGTTGGTAGTTACAGCTCCCTCCAGGGAACTCACTGCCTTCTGGATAACCAGGTCCACCTGCTCCCAGGCTGCCTCGCACTCCATGTCCCTCACGTGTCTCTACTTCCCACTCTTGCCAGTTCACGTCTCCAAACAATAAAGTTAAACCCAGTGAGCGCCAAAAAAAGGAAACCACTTGTTCTAATAACCAACTTGTCCTTAACAAAGGTGGCAAATGGTAGTTTTGGTGTTCTTCAAAAACCTGTCATCCAAATGATATTCTAGAGGGCAGTCTAAAAATACCACACTACATGGAAAGTTCCTCTTAGTCTTTTTCTTTTTGGTATTGATTAAAATCAGTAACTTGAAGCATAAATTATAACTCAAATGCTTTCTCCAGATGCTCAAAAAGTATTAGTTTTCATACATCTGTTTAGACCTTCTATAGGTTTGATAAACTCAAAAGAACTAGCAAACACAACATTAAAATCAACTTTCCATACCTGGAAAAGTTCTGAACACACAGCTATAACAAGAGTCAGAGAAGTTATGTTTTTAGGTTGTCTTCACCCACCCACTCCTTCTACTCCAAGCTCAGATGTTCACTTTGCCCCTACAGCAATTCAGCTTCGGCAGGTTAGACACAGCAGACCGTTAAAGTGTATCTAACGCCTCTTAAAAACCATCACAGAACTCACCAGAAATTCATTGGCAAATTCCTCACTGTTATTTTTCTTTTTCTGGGCCTCATTCAGTAACCGCTGCAGAATTTCTCTTTGGTCCATACCGCAGAGCAAGAGTCTGTGAGTGAATTAAGGGAGGGCATGTCAAATGTGTGTCATGGCCAAGACACCACCAAGAAGCTGCTGCCACCGCCTGAGCACAGCACGCTGGAGGCTGTGGTTTACTGACTTCATCACAAGCCCTAGAGGAAATTAGTGCGAAACAAGCTTCTGTGGTCACACAACAAAGCCCTCACCTCCCTCCAGGGCCCTAGTGCCTTCCTTTCTCAACAAAGAAACTTGGCTACAGTTCAAATGTAACAAACAAGAGGCTAACCAGAACCTTAAACTGTGGTCTGTGTAGCTCAGAGACTGTTCCACTCCACCACTTTAAAACAGCAGCCCCTTCTCTTGCTGCTTCCCAGAGAAAAGGCGGAAACACAGCTCTGTAAGGTAAGGGTGAGTTCACCCTTTCCACGTTCCCTGTGAGCAGAAAGGCCTGGGTGACACCCCTCATCCCTCTGCAGGAAAGGAGACAGACACTAGAGTTACCTATTTTCTACCTGGACTGTTCTCCCCAAACTCAGAGCAGGCAGTTGAGTTCCAAACTTGTCAAGCTTCCCATGCAAACATCACATTTTCTTTTAGAGGAAGCAAAGTCAACTGCTTCTGACAGGCAGTCTCCTCCAGGGCCTGGGGAAATACTGGCCCCCATTAAGGGAAGTGTTGGTCTCTGTACCTCTTCAAACCTGTAGTAGCTTTGGTCATTATTTGGGTTCAGAATGTAAACATGAGGAGCACTGCTCTAGACAGGATAAGAAGCCCCTGAAGGCAGTAGGCACAATATTCCCAGAATGCACTGCTAGGAAATAGTCAAGGAACAAAAAGGAACTAAAACTAAAATTTACCTTGCTGAGAGTAATACAGATTCTAGGGCAGAAAGTCTCAGGAGACTTGAGCGTGGCAGTGCAATCTGGAGTTCTAGCTACTCTGGAGTGTCACCCAGCTGGAGGACCACCGAATCTAGGAGTTCGAGACACCTGGGCAACAAAGTGAGACCGCTCTCTCTTTCTCAAAAACTGAAGATGGAGAGAATGAGAGAGAGAGAGAGAGAGAGAGAGAGAGAGAGAGAGAGAGAGAGAGAGAGAGAGAGAGAGAGAGAGAAGAAAGAATGAGAGAAAGAGGAGAGAGAGAGACAGACAGAGACGAAAGAACGGATTCCCATGAAGTCATTTAGACATTTTTATCCTACAGCCATGGTCTTGGAAAAGGTCCCATCTCAGGAAGCCATTGTACTCACGGCCTCTGTGCCTCGGCAGGGAGGCTGCTAAAGCTCCCTCATTCTCTGTTTGCATAAATTCTCTCTTCAGGGGGTACAAATCCACCCAAGATCTAACTCAGTGTGAAAACAGCCCCAAACAAATATATCATCTCTAAAGGAGGAAGTTCAGCAAAAAGTATGTTACAAAATTAGTCTCAAGTGTGAAAACTGGGAAAGGCGCAGGTTGGACTTCCTTTCTGGTTCTGCATTAGTCAAACCCCCTTCAGAAAAATCATGATTTTTGCACACAAAACATACTGCATTCTCTCAATTGAGCCCTTGGTAGGCAACTTGAAGTTAATATTCCAGATAAAGGAACTTCAGTTGTTGTTCACATAAATTAAAATGAACCATTTTTCTTGAGCAATAGTTCCTGAGAATATTGCAATATCTCCCAGATAATTCTCATCTAGCATTAAAAGGAAATTTCTTGCCACTGTAAATAATGCAATATTTGACGATTTTAAAACATACAAAATTTGTGGAAAATTTATCTTTAAAAAGAACACAAAATTCTTCAGAGCATAGTATATACTTGTAGCACCAGCGCTCAGGAAGCTAAGACAGGAGAATCACTACGAATCCCAGGCCTATCTGAACTACATACCAAACCCTGTCTCAGAAATAAAATAAAATGCTTTTAAAATTCCAAGTTAACTATAAATTAAAATTGCAGAAATATATGAAATGTAAGCTAGATGCAAAAAGACAAGTATTATTTTTTTCTCAAATGGGAATTTAGGTTTAAATCTGTGTGTGTGTGTGTGTGTGTGTGTGTATCTGTGTGTCCCACATGAAAATAGAAAGAGGACCATGAGGGGCTGGAGAGATGGCTCAGTGGTTAAGAGCATTGCCTGCTCTTCCAAAGGTCCTGAGTTCAATTCCCGGCAACCACATGGTGGCTCACAACCATCTGTATTGAGGTCTGGGGTTCTCTTCTGGCCTGCAGACATACACACAGACAGAATATTGTATACATAATAAATAAATATTTAAAAAAAAGAGGACCATGAAAAGAGAGGAAGAGATCTTTTTTAAATGTGTTTATTATCATATATAAGTCATGCATGTACAGATTGTATTATGACATTTCATATTGTACTTAATGGATTCTGATCACATTCTCTGCACATCCACCCTGTTGTCCTCTCTTGTCCCTTATTGCTTCTAATCCCTTTCCTCTCCCCAACTGTCCCAACTTCCATTTTTATGTCTTTTTTATTTTTTTAATCCCAGCTAGTTTCTTTGGGCTATTTACAGGAGCCTTCGCAGCTTACCAAGGTCTATTAAATGTCTACGGAATTAAATGTCTCTCTTCCCCATCAACCGTTAACTGCGGATAAATCTTCCGGTTGGGGCCACATGGGACAGAGTGCTGGCATACTCAATCCTGTGCAGACCCTGTGCAAGTAATATAGCATCTATGAGTTCAAGAGTACAACACCCAAGTCCCACTCAGAAACCAGCACTTCACACCCCCTCAAACCCCTTTCCACGGGGCTCATATAGTCTTTCGGTCTCTTCTTTGGTGATGTTTCTGGACATTTTGCAGTAGGGTGGCAAATGGTGGCATAGATGTCCCATTTACTGCTCAGCACTCAACAGCTGTTTACTGTCAGTACTTTGTGCAGTTGTCTCTGCAGTCACTGCCTGCCACTGCAGAAAGTTCTCTGACCAAAACTGAAAGCATCACTAGTCTATGGGCATAGAAGGCAATTAGGTGGGTACTTCACGTCCATTTAGCCAAACCACAACAGTAGGTGCCTTACAAGGGCCGTGACCTCCCCAGCGAGAATTGTAACCAGATTTACAGTACCACTCATAAGGTGAGGGCATCAAATCCAAAGAGAAAGCTGCTGGTTACCCGCTTAACAGACACGCTGTTATTGTATCCGTGGGCTCATACTGCATGGCAAGTAGGTATTGTTGCATACAGTGTCCACAGCTAAAGAGTGACACTGATGACAGTCCTCCCCCAGCAGCCTGCAGAGCGCGTTTAGCACGATGAGATTCAGCCAACAGGAAGGAAGCTTTCTACTACCAGCCTGATTTCAGTATGTCCTGCAACCAAAGTGTAGCATGTTTGGCGACAAGGTCTTAATTCTGGTGGAAAACCAGCAGCAGTGTGTGTGTGTGTGTGTGTGTGTGTGTGTGTGTGTGCGTGTGTGCGTGCGCACGTGGTGAGGGTCAGAGGCCTTCCTGTTGAACAACTCATAGCGGGTAGCTACCTCTGGCACTGGAACTTTCATTTTATAACCTATGGTTTCTAGGGACAGCTTTATTCACCCAGTTATCTCTGTTCAAATTATTTTATTTTTTGAGTTCCTTATGGCTTTTTCATATGTTGTTAGTTTCCTAAAATGTTTATTTTTGAAATATGATGATGTGTGCTTTTAATCCCAACACTCAGGAGACAGAGGCCTCTGTGAGTTTGAGGCTACCCTAGTCTATATAGTAAAATTCTGTTTCAAAAAAAGAAAACAAATAACTAACTAAATAAAAATAAATAAGTAATTTTGCTTGTGTTAAAAATATTTCATTTAATTTTATGTACGTGGATGTTTTGCCTGCATGTGTAAGTCTATATGCACACCTGGTAGCCAAAGAGGCCAGAGATGGCATTGGATCTCCGGGAACAAGAATCACAGATGGTTGTGAGATGGATGTAGGTGCAGGGAATTGAACTTGAATCCTCTGGAAGAACAATCAATGTCCCTAACTGCTGGACCACCTCTCTAGAGCATACACTGTCACTTTTGTTTGGTTCTCTTTTCCCCTCCCTCCGCTACCCCTATCCTTCCCAGTTCCTGCTTAAGTATTCCCACCCCTGATATTCTCACTCATGGGTTCTGCTCCTTCCCACTCCGTAGAGACGTTTTCTCCCCTCTCATGACTCCTCTCTAGTTCCCTGAGCGCTACACACTTGTTCCCACATACACGAGCTAAAAGCTGGGGTCTGCAGATGAGAGAGCATGTAATATTTGCTTTTTGAGTTTGAACTACTTTGCTTAATACAATGTTTTCCAGTTCTATTTTCCAGCAGATTTTACAATTTAATTTTTCTTTGCAATTGAATAAAGCTACATAGTGTAGATGTACTACGTTTTCACTACCCACTCATCAGTGGATAGGCATGTAGGCTGGTTTCATTTCCTTGCTCTTGTGGATACAGCAGCATTAAACATGCGTGTACAGCTATCTGTGTGCCAGGATATCCAGTCTTCTGGGTATATGCCCAGGAGCAGTATAGCTGGGTCAAAAACAAATTCTATTTTTTTTAAAAAAAGTTATTTATTATGTATATAGTGTTCTGGGCACCAGATCTCATTATAGATGGGTGTGAGCCATCATGTGGTTGCTGAGAATTGAACTCAGGACCTCTGGAACAGCAG
>JAQHUG010000317.1:2228725-2240717 GCA_028555095.1 Dicrostonyx torquatus
CGCTCTCACTCTACACACACTCACTCTACACACACTCGCTCTCTCTACACACACTCACTCTACACACACCCGCTCTCACTCTACACACACTCACTCTGTCTACACACATTCGCTCTCCCATAAATGCACATATAACAGTTAAAAGCAGGGATCCGCGTCCGACAGTGAACACGTGGGATTTTCTCTCTGAGTGTGAAATCCCTCAGGTAACATGGCATAAGGCCTTTGACTTATTTGGAGTTGAGTTTTGTGTAGGGTGAGAGAGAAGGTCTGGTTTCGGTTTTCTACACGTAGCGATCCAGTTTTCCCAGCACTGTTTGTGAATGTGCGTATACTGGGGTCTTTGTAAAATCTCGGGTGGCTGTGTGGGATTATGTCGAGGTCCTCTGGTTTACTCCGTTAGTCTGTGTGTCTGTGTTTGCTATGGCTCTAGAGCATAACTTGAAATCAGGAATGCTGAAACCTCCAGCGTGAGTCTTTCTGCTCAGGATGGAATATTGGGATCTTCGGTGCTAAAGGTGAAATCTTTTAAAAGTGGGGAGAAGTGAGGATAATGTGGCACGGAAACAGAATAGAAGATTATTTGGGAGTGAAAAGAGACAAACAAAAGGGGAGATGGGGGATGGGAGAAGGCAGCAAGGAAAAGAATGGGTGAACAAAATATAATGGCATGGGTATAAAAATACCACAGTGAACCCCATCACTATGTATAATAATTTAAAATAATAATTAAAAATGAAGTATAAAAGAAATAAAAATGAATCAATTAGATATGACAGAATTAAGGATGCTCTGAATTACATTACTTTAATTAGGATAAAACCACAACAAAATTCAATAATTTGTTCAACAGAGTTACCTACTGCCCACAAAATACAAAGCAGGAGGTTAGGGATTCAGTTTGCTACATAAGGGAGCCAGAATATGGTGCAAGAAATAGCTAATGCATCCCAGAACTAAACAGGTAGACATGAATATCACTTAAAAATAAAATAAAGCTAACTTGCTTAGTGCACAGTAACAAAACAAAGTTCTAAAAGGAAAATGGTTTTATGTATTTGGGTCAGTAAGAGAAAAAGTTTCAAAATGTCTTTGATCCTTTAGAAGGCCCTCACTTCACCAAATAAAAGCTTTGTTAACTTGTCTACTGACTAGTAAGGAATTCCACCTCACCCTAATTCCATCTCACCACGATTTTTCTCTTACTCGAAATCCCTAAAATATAAATTTTTAGCTGGGAAAATATCTAATAATACTTATATCTATTTTCCTCAAATACAGAGCTATTAATACAGAGGTAATTAGATTAGTAAAAGATTAATCTTACTTTTTAATCTCTTCCTAGAGCAGGCGCTAGAAATAAATGAGGAACTGGACTAGAGATGGCTAGCAGTAAGCAGAGTTCAGCTCCCAGACTCACGGCAGTCGCCTCACAGCTACCTGCAACTCCAGCTCTGAAGGGGATCTGAAGCCTCTGGCCTCTTGGGTCCCTGTGCACGCATGTGGGTGGCGTGCGCATGCGCGCACACACAAAACCGACTGAGTCCATTTACTGCTGCTTGTATGTATATGATGTCAGAGCTTGGTGTGGGATGACTAACTGATTAGGAGAGTTTTCCTCAGGGGGAGACTGCTGCTCAGGCTCTCACCATTCCTCAGTCGCCTGGAGCTCTTGTCTAGGAATGGGGCCTCATGAGATTTCACCCTTCCATGTTAGTTGGTCCATTGGTGTTGTTTAGGTCTTGTTTAGGCGGCAGCCACACTGTTGAGGTATCATAAGTACAGCTTCCCTGCCATTCCTGGGATACACAGTTTAATAGTAGATTTGCTGGTTCTGGCTCTTACAATCTTTCTGCCCCGTCTTCCATGATGGTCCCTGAACCTTAGGTGCAAGAGTTGTGTTGAAGATGTAGCCATGGAGCTGGGCATCCTATGATTGGATGTAGAAGCACATAATTTTTTTTTAAAGTATGCATCAATTCTCAAAAGCTTGTTCTACTGTAAAATCTAAAGGTATTAAAGAAACTTGGTGAGCAAATGAAACCTCAAAACCCCACTTAGCTGTATCATTTCCTGACGAGACCACTCAAGCAAGCAGAAATCAAACGGAAGGAGCAAACAAAGAAGACTTGTTTAATGTCCACACTTTTAGGGATACTGAACGGCAAGTGGGCATAACTGCTACTGGATGAACGCAGTGTTGATTCCCTTCTATTCTGTAGGAATATTAAGAGCTGGAGCGGGAGCCAAGGTCACACAGCAAAAGTCAGCAAGTATCTAAAAGAGTTTATGATTTTGCCGCAGAATACTTAAAGCAGTGTGTCATAAACCTAAGTGATCAGAGTAACTCCCTGCAGTAAAAGACTCACAGGCACAATGAAAACCGTCAAGAGGCCTGGAATTAGTAGGTGAACACCTGGAGAAAGGGAGGGGTTGCAGCTCACCACTGCCCCCCCATCTTCTCCCCACCCCGGGGACCTCCTACCCCTCTGGTGTTCAAAGAAAGACAACAGAGAAACTCGCCTGACAATCACCTGTTCAAACAGAGGACTCTGCCGGTTTAAAGGAAAAACAGTGTCATGGAGATTAGGAAGTGCGTTACACACACAGACACACAGACACACACACACACACAAACACACATACACATGCACGCGCCTCTCAGGCATGATGATTTGGACAGAATAAAACAGTCTGTAGGAAAACCAAGTACAGCCAGGTAGTGGTGACGCACACCTTTAATCCCAGCACTCGGGAGGCAGGTGGATCTCTGAGGTTGAGTGAGGCCCGTCTGGTCTACAGAGCAAGTTCCAGGACAGCCAGGGCTACACAGAGAAGAAATCTTGTCTTGAAAAGAAAAGAAAGACGAAAAGAAAAGCAAGTACTCCAGCTTCTCAGAGCCACCCTCTCTCTATGCAGGGCCATGAGTTTATCTCAGCTTTCATTTTACTCTTGATGTCTTTCCCTGGGCCAGCGACTCGATGTGACCTGTGTGTTGTGTTATACAGTCCTTAGTAAGCATGCTTTTGGTCATATGTCCAATTCGCCTTTCTCCTCAAGCCCCCTCCTCCCCAAGACAGGGTTTCTCTGTATAACAGCTTCAGCTGTCCTGGAACTCACTTTGTAGACCAGGCTGACCTCGAACTCATACGGATCCGCCTGCCTCTGTCTCCCGAGTGCTGGGATTAAAGGCGTGGCTACCACTGCCCAGCTCCTTAATACCTTTTTATTCCCAGTTTCACACCCGTTTTCTTGCATTGAACTCTTAGATGATCTTCTTACCTATGTATCTCTCTCATTCTAGCACCTAGCAGTAAATGCCGGATTGAGAGGATTTAAATGTTGTTTTAATGCTGCATAACCAGAATCCAGGCTGGGGAGATGACTTGCTGTGCTGGTAAAGTGCTCGCTGTAAAGGCTTGAGGACCTGTGTTTGGATCTCCAGCACCCATATAAAAGCTAGATGCTGGGACCGGCGCCTGTAATCCTAACACTGGGGAGGTGGAACAGACAAATGGATCCCTGGTACTCACCTGCCAGCTAGTGTAGCTGAGTTGGTGTGCTCTAGGTTCAGTCTCAAAGAATGGGGTGGAAGGTGACAGAGGAGTGTGCCTGAGGTCAGCTTCTGTGCACATGTGTGAATGTGTACCTAAGCATGACTACTTGTGTACTCGTATCCTGAGCATGAATACATGAATACACTCATGTACACAAGCATGAACACTTGTGTGAATGTGTACCAAGCATGAATACCCATGTACTCGGGTCCTGAGTATGAATACATGAATACACTCATGTACACAAACATGAACACATGTGTGAATGTGTACCTAAGCATGACTACTTGTGTACTCATGTCCTGAGCATGAATACATGAATACACTTGTGTACACAAGCATAAATACATGTACATGTACCACAGTCTTTATTAAAGAATGAGAATAACTAGCAGGCTGTGAGAACAGATCTAGATTGCCTAGCATGGCAGTATCTGCTGCCCGCTTCATCGACCGGCCTCACCCAACACTACCCAACCACATCACCCACAGACTGTTCCATTCTACCACTACCTTTTTTGTTGTTTTTACCCACACCCTAGTTTTCACAAATAAAAATTAATCCACCAAACCTACTTTTTCTTCAAAACTCTCTCCTGCGCCATCTCACCACCGTCTTCTGAGTCCGAGTCCCTGTAATGTAGTTACACTCAGCTACATAAGTTTTCTGAGTTCCATCACAGTTCTTATTCCCAAGTTTGAGAGTTTATTCCAAAGAGAACCCATAAAACAAGCCCCGTACTTCTAGTTTATCAAAGGCAAGGGCCCCATCTTCTATGCATTTGTGAGAGTCAAGAGTTTGACATGGCTTTGAGAATACCTGCAAGTCTGGGTGGTAAAGTGTGTTCTATTACTTCCTGAGAAATCCACTTTACATGGGTATCTCTGGCACCAGTGCCTCAGCTCTGTTTCCTGGCACAGTGTAAACTTCTATTTTTTTGGAAGGCATTTTCACTGTGCCAGAAGATGGGTCTTTCTGTAGGGAGCCAGGCAAGCAGTAAGTTCCTCACTGAGAGCCGCTGCCCAAGCTGCAGAGCTACTGCTGCTGAGGGAACCATGCCCCAGCTGAAGTTCACAGTCCAGCTCAAAAAGGCCACAGTAGACACGAAGACCACCTTTTAGTCTCGGGGACAGACTCACAAACAGATGCAGAAGAGCCTTCTAAACTCCCTCAGAGGAAGCTTGTCCAGTCAGTCAGTCATGTTTCCACGTCATCCATGGTGGGAAAAAAACCTGATTCGGTTTCTTGTTTCTACAACGTTCTGAGATCTCATCAAGCTGTTCAGTTACTACTGCAGACTCTCAACTGTCCATTACCTTCCCCCACAGACTCCACAGAGAGCCACACTTTGCCTTTGGTTTCAGAATACCAACAGGCAAAGGTCAGCTGGTAAGTTCTTGTAGTTGAAGCAACTTACCCTTCTCTCTTAAGTCAAGAGTTCGTGTGGCTTGGTTTGAAGATGTTGGAATGTGAAGTCTCACCTCAATCACTTATTCATTCACTAAGTATTTATACTTTCCTCATACATGCCAAGAAAGAGGGATGCTGGGCACAGGCACAACAGCTACAGAGGTTAAGAATTCTCTCACAAGCAGGGCTATGTATGACTTGAGTACTCACGAAACTCATAGAAACAAAACTTTCTAGGAGAAAGTTCAGAAGCTGGCTAGCTCAGTGAACCCATGTGCTCACACATTGAGGATGCTCAGCCTGGGCTGCACAGGGAGTTCAAGGCCAGAGTTCGTGGATATGAAGAATGGGCATAAGTCATATTTAGGAATTCCCTTTCCCTCCATGTATGTATTTACATCTGTAAGGGACAGACTTAAGAAAAAAACATCAAGCTAAACCCCTAGGAACTAACTCTAACCCATAGGAGTTTTCAGTTGCACATAGCTCTTAAAACATTCCAGGCAGCAGGTTAAGCCCTTTCCGAAGTATATTGTTAAATTCATTTTTCAACAAACCTGTGACTCCTAATAATCTGTTTTACAGAAGTAGAAACCACAGCACAGAGGAATTGAGTCATTTGCCCAATATCACATCATCAACCTAGAGTGAATCCAAATTGTTAAAAGCAGGCAGTCTGAATGATTTCACCTAAGGGGAAAACGTACCATAAAGTTCCCCATCTGGAATCTGTAGCAATGGAAGGGACAAAGGAGCACATCCACCCTCTTAAACATTAGCCAAAGAGCTAACTGCTACTAGAGAGTAACAAGAAATCTCATTTCTGGATTATTAACCTATTGTGATTTGTCTAGGGATACAGGAAATCAGCATCGTTTTGAAAAGTAAAAATGTGCTCCCAGCACACGTACGCTTCTCTACAGAAGGCTAGCCAAGAGGAAGTGGTCAGCCCTGTTCAGCTCCAGCCAGACCACCGGTGCTTTACTTCCTGGTAAAAGGTAAGTGTGCTTTTTAGACTCCACCTTGATCAGTGTCTTCTAATTGCATAGATTATTAAGGACACTGAGATACACAGATCATAGAAAACATAAGCTGTGCTCACATCTCTACTGCTTGCAAGACTACGAAAATACACAGTATCAGCTGCGCGGGGGAGATTTCTGACTGGCGAATAACTTCTGAGAAGGCAGCGACTGTACAAGAAACTCTCCAAAACTAAGCTCTGAAAAAAGGAGTTAAGTGTGAGAAAGATCAGTGGATAGAGGTGCAGGCCTTCCCTCCAGGCCTGACTACCTGAGTTCAATCCCTTGGCACTCACAAGGTATAGAGAACCCACTCCTGCACAACTTGCCCTTGGGGTCCACATGGGTGCCACAACATGTGCCTAAAACACATAAATAAATAAATAAATAAATATTTTTTAAAAATTTAAAGGCTTCAGTATCTTAAAACCTAAACCCTATCTATTACTGTTTTACAGAAACTGTCAACATTATGATAGAGTTTTAAATGCTCAATTTTGCTTTAGAGCAGGTATCAGCAAACTGTGTCCACAGAAGGCCAGGTAGCAAATATTTTAGATTTGATGGGCCATATGGTATGTGCCATAATGATATTCAACTCTGCTCTTGCAGTATGACCAAGTGAGTCTTGCTACATTCCAGTAAAACTTTATTTACAAAAACAGAAAGCAGGGGCTGAAGAGATGATTTGGTGGGTAAAAGGTGCTTGATGTGAATGAACAGGACCTGAGTTCAAATCCCAAGAACCATTTAAGAACCAGGCAATAGTGCTAGTAACCCCGCCACTGGGCCAAGATGGGTAGATCCCTGGAGCTTGCAAACCAGTCAACCTAGATGAAAGCACAAGCTTCAGGTTGAGTCAGAAATCGTGTCTCAAAAGGTAAGGCAGAGAGGAGGAAAAGGTCCCCAGCCTAGACCTCTAACCTCCACTTGTCCAGGGCACCTACCACACACATCAAACAGACAGACAGCAGCCCAGATGTAGTCTGTGGTGTGGAATGCAACATCTCCTGTTCTAAAGTGTCCTTCTCACACTGTATGTATCAGACTCACCTGTGAAATCGAAAATGTCAGGACCTAAGGTCCTAGCCGCCCTTAGGAAACTGGTCTCTAAGGATGAGTTCTGGCAATGAGCAATTCACTGAGGCTCATGAGTGGTGTACAAACGATACTTCAGACAGTTCCCTAGCATTGTTGTAGGGTATCCACCAGAGAAGGCTGCTTGGGCATGGGCTTAAGCCAATGGAAAGTCTTCATTAAGCCAGACAGTGGTGGAGCACGCCTTTAATTCCAGCACTTGGGAGTCGGAAGCAGTTGAACCTCTGTGAGTTTGAGGCCAGCCTGGTCTACAGAGCTAGTTCCAGGACATCCAGCACTACACAAAAAAAAACTCTGTTTTTTTTTAAAAAAAGCAAACAAAAAAAAGGACGTCTTTATTAGTAGGCTGCTAACTACACTGGGTGTTCAGGGGAGGAAATCATGGAGATGACCTTGTCTAGCTGCCATGAGAGGCGTGTACCACAGGCTTCCCAGGCTGGAGTCTGTGAATCCTGAGGGCACTGTGTGCCCTTCAGTTTCTGAGAAACCAAGGCACTCCCTCAGGCAGCCAAGTGTTCAGGCTGCCTGTGTTCCTCTGTGTTCCCTAGAAGTTAGTGAAGTATATAGAGACTTGACAGGATAATTAATCTTATATACCCTGTATCGCTTTCAGATGTCATTGTAGTCTGGCAACTACAATTGTATTGATTCTGGAAATTTCCATTGTATTCTGTTTCTGATAAAGGCATAAGAAGTCTGATTGCTTGCAATAAAATTATCTCAGCCTCAGTCTTGCTGAGACTCTTCCATCCCAGCCTGGCCTTCATTTCTCACCAACCATAGCAGGAGACCCTGGCTTGGTAAACAGGCATTGGCACTTACATTTGGGATCCCAGTGAAGCACCAAGCTTTTCTCAGGTGATATTTTAAGCCCCCAAACCATATTCTGAGCTGACATATGCACTGGCTAGTTTCATGACAATTTGATAGAAGTTAGAGTCATCAGAGAGGAGGGTGCCTCAACTGAGAAAATGCCTTCATAAAATCTGGCTGTAAGCCATTTTCTTAAATAGTGATCAGTGGGGAAGGTCAGTCCACTGTGGGTGGTGCCATCCCTGGGCTGGTGGTCCCGGGTTCTATAAGAAAGCAGCGGGAGCAAACCATAGGAAACAAGTCAGGAAGCAGCACCCTCCATGGTCTCTGCATCAGTTCCCGCCCCCAGGCTCCTGACTTCACTACTTTTGATAATGAACTGTTATATATGGGACTGTGAGTGAAATAAGCCCTTTTTTCCCCCAAAGTTGCTTTGGTCATGGTGTTTCAACACAGCAACAGTAGCCCTAACTAAAACAACATACTCCGGTTAACAAGAACAGTTAACCAAAAGCAGAACTATCAAAGCCGAAATGGTTAGTACGTTTAGAGACTTTTCCAGAACTATGAACCTTAATGAGTTAGCTCTTTGTTTTCATTTTGGCAGATGATACTGTCTATGTGCTGAATTTCATGGCCTAAATGGTACCTCCATCATGGAGTTAATTGTGCTAAGATCTGCCTGGGGGTCAACTAAGGTCTGGGTGTCTGTTTCCTTCTCCACTGGTCTTAGAGAATGACTCGAATCATGGACTCATCCTGCTTTAAACAGGTGCATTTGAACTGATGCATAATTGGCCATGTAGTTTAAGATGCAGGGCCCTACTGTTAATCCAGCCAGAATGAGAATTAAAGGCCCAGTCAGTCCTGATATTAGAGTAGCTAGCCAGGGGCAGGGGGAGCAAGAGAATAGAGATTGGTATCAATTATTTGATTTATGTCTTTGTCTCTTTCTCTTTTTGAGGTTTTTCCCAACCATGGCAAGATTTTCTCTAGTTACTTCTGATCGGTTAGCACAAAAGCAATAGTTTTGTTTTGTTTTGTTTTGTTTTCCCCCAAAGCCAAACTTAGTTTTCTTCTCTCATGAGAAGTATGGGCCTCTCCAATTTTGTAGGATCATTTTTGTAAGGGAATCTAATTGTTGTTTTATTTTACAAATGGGAACTTTTAAAACCTCTAGCTCCTGATCAGCATGTTTACTTAGTTTGGAAAACATCAGAAGAGGCACATTTAGTCAAACAATTAGTACAAGCCCATCAGTCTCAGGGGCTCAGTAATATTGGTATAATCCAGATGCATTGACCATAAGGTAGAATAGCAGACATCGGAATAAGGGGAAGTGTTTAGGTGAAAGATTTGGGGTATTAGACAAGTTTCAGCCCTCTAACATTAATTTGGGCTCTTCTCCCCCAAGTCACAATGAATTTTGTCTGTCAGTGGGCTGACAGTCTGGTTATTTCCTATCCCTATGTAGTATGGGGGCCATGGGTCTAAACAAAATTAGCAATTATAGCCAATTTATGGCAGGGAATTATTAACTAAGTGGTGGACTTTGTCAAGAGTGGAAAATAGGGATGAGGTCCCCCAGCTTCCTGAACATCACAAGGTGGGACTCTGGACCTGGGTGTGCTTAGGACCCAAGGTCTGGAGACCTGGCTTGAGAACAATTTCTAGTAAATCTATCCCTAGGGTCCTTCCTGTGGCATAGAGTCTGACTTCCCAGGTTCCCCCTGTTTCTCAAAGGTAAAAAATATTTGTAAAGAATTTTCCAGAAAGCCTCCATTTTACAACTTCATTTTTTTGTGATAAAAATTCCTTTGTTCCTGGAAAGTTGGGAGGCCAGTCACAGGGCATGCATAGAATTGTAAACTCTCTATTCTTATCTCAAAATATAAACTTCCATATCTTTCTTTCTCTAGTACAGTCAGACATTTAAAGTAGGCATCAGTGAACAAAGGTCAAGATGAATATGGGTTGCTAGTCTATAGTCACACTAGCTAATACCTTCCCTGTATCAGTCTTAGTTCCCAGGTCCAGGCCTGAGTATAGTGTGGGTTAGACCATAACCCTGTATTCATACCAAACACAAACCTCAGAATGTTGAGGGGCAGGGTATGAAAGAACCTGGTGCCTGATGAAATCTTGATCTTAATGGGTCCATAGTCAGGGAGACAGTCCACTTGGCAGAGTGTCTGTGGCTTATGCTTTCTAGACCTTGTCATGTCTCGCTTTATTTTATGCTTCCTTAAATTTTATTCTCTATTTTTGAGTGCTCATTTCTTACGTATCCACAAGTGGTACAATTTTCTCTCATGGGTTCCTCATGTTCTCCTCCATATGTCTGGTCACTTCTCTGGCATTTTTTGGGGTTTACCGATCAGCCCCATGTTGGGTGCCATTATGTCATGGTCTAGTTCCAGCCTGGACTAGAGGGGAGGCATGAGATTAAAGACACAACTCACATGGCTTTATCAGGAAGGAGATTTTTTTCAGTGATTTCTCATGAAATCCTGAGTTCACATTCTGAAAATTTGCCCCACGTTTATTCTCCAAACAGCTTTTATACCAAAATGTAAACTGAAGGGGAAATTTATTAGCATTCTGTTTTCTAGGTAACCAGACAAATGTCTCTGGTCACATCCACACCTTTGGCCATACCTTTCTGTGCCCATTTTGTCATGTCTTCCTCTCTTCCTGCTCTGTATGCCAACTCTATCATGTAGGCCAAATTAACACCTCTTCCCAGGCAATCTCCATAATTACAAAGAAAGGAACAGAACATTAGCATATCCTGATCCCTGATCCTTTTAGGGTGGTGACTTCCTGTCTGGAAGGCTATATGACCACCTTTTGTGTGGCCAGGTATGAGCAGGCCTGTAAGTTTGGCTGCCATAGAATGTAGGGCCTGTATAATATTGCCAACAAGACCTGGGTGTGGTAGATTCATGATATGATATAATGCCAAATATCTTCATTGCCATACGAGTAGGGAGAAATCCTGTGTAGAGTCCTTTTCAAGTTGGTTCAAGCACCCCTTTGGCTATCCACTTGACCTAGTATCATTGGACTCAAACAGGGGAAACTAGGGGTGCAATTGGAGGTAGACCAAGTCTCTTGGATAGTCCAATGAACTGGGGTGCCTATAGTGACTTGAGAAAGGAATGTTTAGAGGGTTCTGCCAACTGCTGGTTTGAGCCTGGGAAACAATGGGGGAGATCTTCAAACCTAATCTCATATAGAATAAATTCTGTAGACAGAGGCTGATTGTTTGTTCCTGGTCACCCAGACCCAAAAAACTACACAGGAACTGTTACTAATTATAACACTGCTTGACCTATTAGCTTAGGCTTCTTTTAACTAACTCTTACATCTTAAATTAACCCATTCCTATTATTTTATATTTTACCACAAGCCTTGTGATTTACCAATAAGATTCCAGGGCTTCTGTCTCCTTCGGCAACAACACGACATCTCTCCAACCCCACCTTTTTTCTCCCAGCATTCAGTTTAGTTTTCCCGCCTAGCTCTATTCTGCCCTGTCATAGGCCAAAGTAGCTTTATTCATTAACCAATAAAAGCAACACATATACAAAAGGACATAATGACTATACACTATTCATTAACCAATAAAAGCAACACATATACTAAAATCTCCCCCTATATGGGGTGCAGGGGGCCCAAAGAAGAGCACAGGAAGGAGGTTTATTTATCCTTTGCTGTACTCTAATGAGAATTTTGTTCAAGGTTTTTTTCAACATCCTATTTTTATTGTTGTGTTGTGCCCAGGTCAAAGAAGACCACCAGAGACACAGACTCACCAAAATGCAAAAGTAAGGTTTAATCATATAGTACAAACCACTGTAGGGGACTCGTCTCACACGCTGACACAGTGGGAACCAGAGGAGGTGCCCCATCATTCTTAGGCAGGGTTTATAAAGGCAAAAAAAACATAAATCCACAGTTATGGGCCTAAAGGGTACGGGTGACTCTCTGATTGGCTCCAGTCTAGGGAACTTCTTGCTTTGCTGATATCTACCTTAAGCAGCTGAGCTGCAGTCTAGGGAACTTCTTGCTTTGCTGATATCTACCTT
>JAQHUG010000317.1:2241082-2252939 GCA_028555095.1 Dicrostonyx torquatus
CTTCCTTCCTTCCTTCCTTCCTTCCTTCCTTCCTTCCTTTCCTCCTTTCAAGATAAAGTTTCTCTGTGCAACATCCCTGACTGTCCTGGAACTCACTTTGTAGACCAGGTTGGTCTCAAATTCTCAGAGATCTGCCTGCCTCTGCTTCCCAACTATTTGAGCAGTTTCAGTCTAAGTAGGAAATGCTTCTACCCACCCAGAAAGGCATTTATAAAAACTAGAAAGTACTTTTATCCTCACCTGGAAGGCTAGATCTCAATGAAATCAATTTTCCCAAAGTTCACTGGAGTGTTGGTCTCTTATTTGAACCCCTTCCTAGGTAAGGACTCTCTGCTTTGGATTCACTTGGGCACAAACCAGGCATCTGGTGAGACATCTTCCACTAGGCTGTCCTGTCTAGGTAATAATACACTTTGGTCTGAGCCACTCAGGGAGTTTTGTGGACCCCAGATGAGTAGCCTGGTGAAGGCGGGTTGTTTCTGGGAGAATGAGCTTTCCCTCCAGTGTCCTCCACCAACTTGTGGGTTTGAGCTGTCCATTTCTTCCTCTTGACTGTACCCTGGAGTCTCAGGGTATGTCATCAGAATATCAATAGGCTCCGCTGGCCTTAGGGCCTTTGTCTGTCAGCCCTGTTACCACTTGCCTCAGGGGAGTCATCTTTTTGATGTCCTTGAAGTGGACCAGTGGAGGATAGCAATTTGTGGGGGAAGCCAAATAGCCTCCAGGAGGGCCAAGAGTTTCTCTTTGTTTTTGATGTCCTTTCCCCAGTGGCGAGAAACCCTCTTTCCCTAGTGATCATACTGTGGACGAGCTCAGTAGCATGGTGACTGTGTGTGTGTGTGTGTGTGTGTGTGTGTGTGTGTGTGTGTGTGTGTATGATGGTGGATGACCTCCTTTCTCCCTCCTGAGAGTCTGGGTCAGAATAATCTTCTGAGCTCTAGGCTGAGGTGCCTGGTTTCAGTTAAAGTAACTACCATATTTCCCATGTACCTGATTTCATCTCTCACCCCATGATAGTCATGGATGAGCACTTGTAGATCATCATCAGACAGGAGGAGAGCAGGGTTGACTGTGGTTGGTTTCTCAAACTGGACTCAAGGGCGAGCCAGGAATAGGATCTGGCACTGGGTCACACAAGCATTACACAGCCAGTGTTCTGGTGTTCCTCAGAGGAAGGGCCTCAATGGTGTGGGGTCTGTGAGCCTAAGGTGACCCAGAGTTAACTTGTGGGGTTTTTGTTGTTGTTGTTTTCTTTTTTTAAAATTAGACTAGCAGTCATCCCCACAGCTCTTAGATAGGTGGGACATCCTGTGGCTACAGGGGCCAATTATATGAACAGCTATGCCACAGGATGTTTCCATAACCCCAAAGTTTGGGTCGAAACCACTTTTGTAACGTCTTTTCTTTCCTGGACAAACAGATGAAAAGGTTTTGAGGCATCTGGAGGTGCTAGGACTGAAGCTGAAGTCAGGGATGTTTTTAAAGCCTCAAATGCCTTTTGTTTAGTCTCAGTCCAGAGGAGGGGTTCAGTGCCCTGCTTTGTACTGGTCTATAGAGGCTTCACTATTCTACAGACTCTGGTATCCAGATGCAGCAATACCTAGCTACACCTAGGAACTCTCAAATTTGCTTCTTAAGTCTTTGGAGTTGGGGTCTGAAGGACAGTGGCAATCCTACTCAGAGGCTCTTTTTGCCTCCTCTCAGCTGGTAGCCAAGATAGGTAGCCTTTGATGTACAAAGCTGGGCCTTCTTAGCTAGAATTTTTAACTCTTGCAGAAGTCACCCAGAGGCCTTTTTTATGATCTGTTTTCCTGGGAAACCTTTGATGGAAGTCAGCATTTAGCACCTTATCTAACAGAGTTGGAGAATTTTTAAATCTTTGGGGCAACCTGGTGCACTTAAATTGTCCACTGTCACCTCTGTCTGGGTCTGTTCTTTTAAAAGCAAAAATGGGTTGACTCACCTCTGCTGATGGGAGGCTGAAGAATGCATCTTTCAGAGCCAAGACAGTGAATCAGACTCATGAGAATCAGAGGTCCCAGGTTTCTTCACAGGCAGAAGAGGTGTGTTCCAGGGTAGTTGGAAGGCCACCAAGATGCCTGTCTCTCTATGTCAGGCAATATTGACTACAATTTATCTTTTTGTTTAATCTGTATGGGGTAGCTGAACTGATTAGTTGAACAATTATAGGAACTCAGTGTTTGGCCAGACCTAGGGGGTCAGTCTCTGCCATAGTTCTGGAAATCTTTGTTCTCAATCTGATAGTCCAACTGTATCTTTTGATTGTGGGTAGGACTTTCAGCAGGAGATATTCTTTCTTTTCTTTAACCTTTATTATTATTTTTTTCAAAATTTTATTTATGTACATTGATGTTCGGCCTACATGTACATATGAGGGTATTGGATCCCCTGGAACTGGAGTTACAGACAGTTGTGAGCTGCCGTATAGATGCTGGGAATTGAACCTGGGTCTTTCTTCTGTAGAACACCAGTGCTCTTAACCACTGAGCCAACTCTTCAGTCCCAAGGTGATATTCTATCAACAGAGGGCAAAAAACCAAACTGTTTTTGGATATCTGAGTCTAACTGCACCCCATCATCAGGGAAGGTGATGGTGTTGTGCAAAAGGTCTTGTCCTGTTCAGTTCTCTGCTGCTAAACACCTTTTCGCTATCTCCAGTAACTGTAACCTTTAACTTTTGTTTACTTTTAGAACTTTTTTCTAATATCTGAGGCCTACTGGGTGACGAAGAAATTCTTTTTAGTGGCTGTATTTAATTTTCTAAAAAAAGACTAGTGAAAATTGTTCAAAGTCTTCTTGGTCAGTGTTAGATAGAAGAAAATATCTGTTCTATCCAGGATGCATTGTCCAGCAGTGATTTACCCACCCCCAGCAGCCTGGAGGCAATTTTTCTACTTTTTTTCTTTTCATTGAATGGAAGATTTTGAGTTTTCTAATTCTATGGATCACTGACTGAAAAAACAAAAGACAAAATTCACGAAAGAGGAAGGAGTGGGAGTTTCCCTTTCCCCCTTCTCTGGGACTGCTTAGGGCAGGCAGGGGAGTGGGGGTAATGCATACCTAAGGGAGCATTCAGCTTAGAAGGCAGGGGCTGCTCCTGACTCCACACAGAGTGGAAGTCAAGCGACAAAACAAGTGGGACAGGCAGGGTTGCTTTTGTGAGTATGTGGAGGAGGGGTGACCTGGCAGAGCCAAAATGAATCAGGTCCCCAACAAGAAGAGGAACAAGCCTTAAGCCAGAGGGGTGTCTCACATCAGAGAAAGCCATTGGTCAATAACCAGAAACAGAACTGACAAAAACACATAGAAAGACATGCAGAGAGACACAGAATAAAAACAACCAGGAGTGGCCACCACACATTCATGTGACATCTCACCCAGATCACAGACACTGGGTCAGCAGCCATGTCCGACCTTATGTGTCTAACCAGAGGACACCTTAACCAGACTCACCTCCAGAGGTGACAGACCAGGCAACTTTCTAATTTGTTTCCATTTAGGGTGAAGGTGTCAGACTCCTCTAAAGTGTTAAGCAGGTGTTAATCAAAGCGACTCCTGAGCTTAGAACTCAGGTTGTGCACTCCCTAGGAGCTCCTTGGCCACTGCACTCTTCCCTGCTCCCAGGGGATCTGAGACCCCTGGTATCTCAAAATCTGGTCTTTGAGAATCTTGATGGAACCTCCAGAAATGTTGTAGGATGTCCATCAGAGAAGACTGCTTGAACATGGGTTTAAACCAATAGGAAGTCTTTATTAGTGGGCCAGAAAATACACTGGATGGTCAGGATCCCAGTTTAGCACTAAGCCTTTCTTGGGGTGAGATATTAAGCACAAAAACCATGTTCTGGGTTGATACACTCCAGTTAACAAGAGCAGTTAGTTAAAAGACAAAAAGCAAGGTTAGTAATTTTGAAACTTTCCCAGAGCCATGAACTTTGGTGGATTAGACCTTTGTTTTTATTTTGACCAATGATACTGTCTGTGTGCTGAGTTTTATAGCCTGAATGGTACTTCCATCATGGAGTCACTTGTGCTAAAGTTTGGGAACCTAGTAAGGTCTGAGGCCCTGTTACAGTATGCAGTTAGCATCAGCCACACTGGGGCAGACCAGTGGTCCTCAACGTGGGCCAACACTTCCCACATCCTGACAATGAAAACGCAGTGGCTGCTTCAACTTTTTTTGATATTTCCAGCAGGGATGTAGATGAATCAGCTGCTAATTATGCCTTCAAGGCTCTAGAGTGGTTGAATAAATTCTGCTCAGGTAAAATAAACACGAAACTTAAGATGGATCTGAATGAAAATCTTTTACTTGAAGAAATAAGATTTTTAACTAAAAACTGACATCCTTTAGATTCCAAAATCACTAGCAGACAAAATTCTCAACAAAAGACAGGGTTAAACCTGAAGGAAAAGTTTATGATGTGCTGCCTGCTTCAAACTATCTCCAGCAAAACTCTGCCTTGGGACTTGAAATTTTACTAGTAAGAAATTACTGTCAGGAGTTCTTTGTTTCAACAAACTCTTCTTACAACTCAGGTAAGAACAGAAAGTATAACATCAGTGTAGATGGACTGGTCCGCGCCCGAAGTCAGCAATCAGTAAACACACAGCACTGGGTGAGGTGAAGAAAGCATGTTTTAATCGTCAAACATCAGAGGACGTGATGTTGGGTCCGAGCAACCCCATTTATTCAGCTCTCCAGGTTTTCCTAGGAAGAACAGTGAGAATCTTAGTACAAAAGACGGCCCTTCGGAACTGTCTATGAACCCGGGGAAGGATCTGCAGATGTTGCCAGGGATGGCCACATCTTTTCCTATGCGTTCTATTGACCCCAGCAATGGAAAGAAGTGCTCTATGACAGCAGAACCCTACAGGTGATTAGGAGGGAGGCTTAGTGTTTGTTGTCTAATGAGCAGAAACAAGAAAGGATGTGAATCTGAGTGGGTGGATGAGGAGCAGCAGAAATCTTGGAGGAGATGGGGGGAAAAGGAGAAACCAGAATGAATATATATATATATATATATATCACTATTTTTTAAAAATAAGGTGGCATATGTCTTTTAAAAATAGTGGTGGCACATGTCTTTAATCCCAGCTAATCCCACCACTTTTGGAGGCAGAAGCAGGTCTAAGTCTGAGGACAGCCTGGTCTACAGAGCAAGCTCTAGGACAGTCAGGGCTACAAGAAAAATCCTATGTGAGAAAACAAAAACAAAAAACAAACAAAAAGATAGAATGTCCTAGCAACTCTACAATAGATGAAACAAACTGTTGGATTTTTTTCTATTGAAAAACAACTTTTTTCATACAACATATTTTATCATATTTTCCCCTTCCCCAATTCAGCCCAGGTCCTCCCTCATCCATACCCACCCAACTTTATGTTCTCTCTCTCTCTCAAACAAACAAACAAACAATAAACAAGAAATACACACACACACACACAAGATTATTCTAAATTTCCTCAACACATATCAAAGACATTAAGGAACAAAGACTCAACAGGAAGCAGAGAAAAGCCAGGCTGAAATGAGTACTCACTGTCAATATACTTTATAGCTGATTATATATGGTAGAGATTAGCTTTACAGCCAGTGGTCAACATTTCAGGCAGCATTGTCCAACCCTCACAGGCTGAACTTTTGTTTCCCTTTTCTATGACAACTTACAAAAAGGTTAATAATTAAGAGTCTCACTTGTTAAAAACCAAAACAGCACACATGCCTAGCAAAGTGTGGGCCTTAACAAAAACTCACCCATCCTCCCTGCTCCAGGATGAATTCTCGGATGGCTGTGTTCCCATTGATCATGCCTGCCATGCAGTTAGCCATCCTTGTTGCCATTTCAGGAGCCTTATGGACCACATATTCAAGAAGTTTCACAGACACTGCCAGAAAGGCTCTTTCAAAAGTGAGGGTGGAGTTCTGAGCACACCAGGCCATGCTGAGAGACTGTACTGTGTCCTCAAATATAGTTCCTGCCTGAGGAGGGGGACAGGCTCTGTCAGTGTGACTCAAACGGTCCTGGTAACTCTTCAGGAAGTGACCAGTGGACCACTGTAGCATGAGGGAATATTGGACAGCACACGGACAAACATCTTAGTTTTAGCATTTTTTTTTACTTTACTATTAGAAAATCATTAACTCATCAGGCTCATGCTTTCAGACACCATTGGATAGGATGAACGAAACATTAAAAAAGAAAGCTATTAAGCACACAATAGTGAGCAGGTCAGACCGTAAAGGCATTATTTCTATGATTAGAAATGTATAGCCAAGCCTAAAGTCAAAACAAACAAAAAACCTCTTCTTTTTCCCTTCCCAAATAATTTGGTTTAGAAAGCTATTAGGTGGAGTCAAGGTAGACCACTGGGGTGTAAAGGGGCTCAGTACTGGTCAGAGCAGAATGTTAAATCCTAAGAAAGCTAGGAAAAGAAATAGCTTTGATACCTACATCTGAGGTTTTTAAAATTTGTTTGCTGTTTTTGCTTGTATGTATTTACTTAATGTGTGTGTGCACATGCCATAGTGCATATGTGTTTCCTGGGTTTGATGGTTATTTTGTGGCTCTATGAAAGAATGTTCTTACTTGAAGGAAGTATCAAAGTATTAAAGAGGGAGGAACTGTCCTACTAGCTACTCTCAAATAGCTGGAGAAACTCTATACCACAGCTCTCAACCTATGGGTTGCCGCCCTTCTGTGCAGTTTTCTCACAGAAAACACAGATGTTTACATTACAGTTCCTTACAGCAGCAACATTATACTTAATGAAGTAGTAATGAAAATAATTTTACGGTTGAGGGTCACCACATTAAGAACTGTATCAAAGGGGTGCAGCATTAGGAAGATTGAGACCACTGCTCTATACCATGCTTCCAACTTGACTTTGAAACTGTTTCAAATGTCTTTTTTTTTTCTTGTTATTGTTATTGTTTTGTATTGTCATTGCTCTAAATACAGAAGAAAAAAAGTAAACCTAGTGACGAGTCACATATGACAGCCTCATGTCAGCAGTTGGTGGTAGGTTCTGTCTGAACGTAACACAGGCATTAGAAGGAATGAAGCATGCTTCTGAAACCAGTCTGGGTTCAAATCCTAGCTTCAGCATTTGCACAATACGTTTCTTACTTGTTCCTTTATGCTTCCATTCTCTGTGTGCTTAAACGGTGTCAAGTCAGGGGACACATTGCAGGCCGATCGCACATAAGACAGGAATACGAAAAGGAGGAGAGCAGGGTGATGTTTGCTGTCATGGAGTTATGTGCTGAGTCGGAGAGGCCGCTCTAAGAAATAACAGCTCTATAATAATGCACGTACGAGCACAATGATTAAGCCATAAAACGTGGCCATGTGAAGTAGTAAGTACTGGCTGTTGTTGATATGATCAGCTGCATGTACTGGAACACGGTCTGATGGTCTTGAGAGCCATACAGAGTCCAGGTGCTGCTTACCTCCAGTAATCAGAGTTCTGATGAAAAGCCAGCAGACTTCTTTAAGGGTTTATCTCGAATGTGTCAGACTTCTAAACTAGCCAATATTTCTATCTCACTATTGGACCCTGGATGAAGGGAGAAGCCCACTCCCAGCAAAGTTAAGCATTAAAAGAATAGGACTTCCGAGATAGCTCAAAAATTAAAGATAGTTGTCACACTAACCTGGTAACCTGAATTCCATCCCTGGAACCTACATAGAGGTGGAAGGGGGAAACACCACAAAATTGTCCTTTGTCCTCCACAGATATGCAGTGGCACACATGTCTTTCTTCCCACATCATACACACACATATAAAATAATAATAATATACATAAAGAATTATTTTCCAAGAATAATGAACTATGAGCATGATCTATGCACACCAAGGGCAGCTCCAATGAAGCCTACAAGTTCCTTCTTACTGATGTCTAAAGAATTAGCAATCGCATTTCCCGCTATAGCTTCTTGAACAAATATAAACCTCAAAATCTGCACAGAACATTTCTATTCCTAATATATAGGAATAAAAAAGGGAGGAAGGAAGGTGAAATTTTAAGTTTGAAATAGAAAAAGCAGCAGACAATATTAAAAAATCAAAAACCTGACCTGTCCTCGAGTGGTTTCCACAATGACATTATTGGCAGAAGTTTCCAATTCTCCATTGAACTGGTCACCCAGCATTCGAAGGCGGCCAACAATAATAGACACATCAAAAGAGAAATCCTCTCCTAAGACAGAGAAAATACTTTCACCATGTTTGAAGGAACGGGAAGCCTCCTGAATCTGGGTAGAAGAAAAACGTTCTCAAGTCTCATTCTTGTTTTTTTGAGACAGAGTTTCTCCGAGTAGACCGGGCTGTAATGGAACTCTCTGTAGAGCAGGCTGGCCTCAACGACATTCTCAAGTTTTTAAAACAGTTTCGGCATTGTTTATTCTCAGTAGTTGCAATCAGGCCGTCTTCTTTATTGAGAAACTCTTTTCTTTCAAATGTTACCAAAAATTTAGGGCTTGGCTTCTAAAACTTATGAGGAAACAGAGAGCACATACTCTGACTCTGTTACCCACCTGTAGTCACCCCAGACCAGGAGCCTTACCTGAATATGGTTCCTCATCATCCAGGAGGTTCCGGTTAGCCACCTGGAAGGTTGGGGTCAAAAGGTCTGCGAGCAGGGCGTTCATGACACATTCTGTTTGTGCCTCAAAAGTTTGGGAGTTCTTTATCTTAGACATTTTCCACAAAACAAGTGGTTTGCAGCTCAGCAGAAGATTAGAGACCCCACCTTTACCGTGTCCTAATTGGATATGTCCTAGCTTCCTTCCCACTAACTTTTCCCAAGAAGAATTGCTCAGAAAAGTACAAATTCTCCCAAGACAAAGAATTTTCAGTTTCATATCTCTGAACCACACCCTTGTCAGTACATAAGATTAATGAATAGCTTTTATAGATAAACAATCTATAACTAAAGTAGAATTGAGGAAGATTCTCTTGGGTAAGTTCCTTAAGAACACTTCCTGGAGCTGACAGCCACCAATGGCCACCGTCTGAGTTGGGGGGCTTCGTCCTTCATGCCTACAGGTTGCCTCCCTACCTGGGCCCTTGCTCTTGCCCTGCTTCTGCTGAAGGTTTCAACACTAAACTTTGCACAATGTCTTTGAAACCAAGAGTACTGGGTTTTAGTGAAACATAGAACAACTTGCTAACTACAAGCAAAGCTACTGTTATGTGAGCAACACGGAATGACAATTCTCAGATAACGATGCTTTATGTGCGGCCTGTCCTGAACCACTTGGAGATAGACTTTATGGGGGAAACAAAGGATTTTTTTGTGTTTTGTTTTTTGAAAATTGGGTTTGGTATTTGCACAAGAGCATTCCGGAACCAGCGAAGGTATGACGGAGAATGAAGTGGAGGACAAACTCACCAATTTCATCACTGTTTTCAGATATATCAATGACAAAACCATTTTCCTATGCAAGAATGCTAGCAAAACGTCTAATTTAAGAGATGTCTGTGTTTATGTATTCTGAAGAAGCCGTGATCAATAAATTAAAGCAAGCCTGTGGTTATGAGTTTACCAGAAAGCTGCATCAGATGGACACAAACGTGTCAGTGTTGATCTCAGTAATAAGCTCAATCCTTTCATCAGAAACCAAGACACAGGGATAGATTAGAGGGTTGGTTTCCAAATATATGTCCTTCAGCCTGGGGCATGGCCTCTCACTGAGGCTTCTTCACCCACATTTGCAATTCCCCAAGAGTTAGAAAAAAAGTGAACAGCCGGGCGGTGGTGGCACATGCCTTTAATCCCAGCACTCGGGAGGCAGAGGCAGGCGGATCTTGTGAGTTCAAGGGCCAGCCTGGTCTACAAGAGCTAGTTCCAGGACAGGCACCAATAACTACAGAGAAACCCTGTCTCAAAAAAATCCAAAAAAAAAAAAAAAGAAAGAAAGAAAAGTGAACAGATGTTCAAATTATTTTATAGCCAGTATTTCAGTGGAAGGAAGCTGACATGGTTAGATTACCTCTGTAAGGTAAAGTTAAAATTAACTATTTGGCAAAACCACATGTAGCTATGGTTATGGCCTACCAAATGGCAGTTCTTCTTGCCTTTAAAAACAGTGAAACTGTCAGCTCCAAAAAACTTCAAGACAGCGCCCAGATGAACAAAAAAGGAACTGACCAAAATGATCAAATCATGTTTTGATGTGAAAATGATTAATCATGAGTCAGAAAATATGGATGCAGAATCTTCATTTTCATTAAATATGAGCTTCAGAAGTAAGAGAACCAAATTTTAAGTTCTACATCAATGACGAAGGATACATCACAAGAACTGGAACAGACTAGAAGTGCATGGTGCCCTCATTCCAGAAGAATCAGGAGCCAGGTTCCATCCATATCAGTGTGATTGAGAGGTGCACAGAAATCCTAACTGACAAGCAGTACACTGAGCACGGTCGAGCATCTGCAAATGAACAGTTCCACCGTGTGACATGCCCTGTCCTGGCCAACACTGACAATCATTGACAGCACCCTTTGGGGTGCTCCTGTGGCGAAAGCAAGCCTGTGCCTCCATTCTTGGGTCATTTGGCTGTCCCTGCTTTTCTGTTCTATCCAACGTCACCAGCGCCACATCATGAGCGACAGGGAGTGAATGCCTGGAGCCATCCCACGCTCATGTCAGTAGACATTTCTTAACCTTTATTAGCAGAATGAGTGAAGCACTGCTGCAATGTGGGAGCGGCTGGGGCCCTGCTTTCTCCCCTTCGCGGCTGCAGTTGCTGTGCTGTTGTTGCTTTAAAATTCTATGCACCCTAAAGGACATAGAATAAAAACTTAAATATTGTAAAATGACAATAACCTAACAACTATATCTACTTTAAAATGATGAACGTGATATTGGTGCTTGTCAAATTAAAAATAAAGAAACAGAGTGCCCCCTGGTTTTTAAAGATTTATTGGATGTATAATGTTTTACCTGCATATACACATACCTGCCAGAAGGGGGCAGCAGATCTCATTATAATTGGTTGTGAGCCACCATGTGGGAATTGAGCTCAGGACCTCTGGAAAGAGCAGCCAGTGGTCTTAAACATTGAGACATATCTCTAGCCCCCAGAATGCTTTTTTCTCAAAAGAAAAGAAGGGGTGAGGAAAAACTCCTGTTTGGTTCTGTATCAGATACAATTTAAAAAGAGGTTTTTTGAAGCTCTGAAAGACAAGCATTCAGCTCCTGATTAGGGCATTCTTTCAGCATAATCAGACAATGATTACTTTCTGAGCACTTATGTGTAGATAGTACACTTGGCACTGGAGACAACACAGGAACATGGCATGGGCATGGTTGTGAGGCTTACACCAGCAGAGATGACAGCTCTTGACAAGTCACATAGCTTCTTGTGCTCTTGAGATACAGTGGACTAGAAGAGTACGAAAGGGAAGCAAAGCTTGGGGCCTAGGAGGAGTTCCCTAGAGTAGTAACGTCTGGGGCTGGTTCTGAAGGAATTCCCTGGGCAAAAACAAAATAAAATAAATGAGGAATAAGACTGATGTGGAAGGATGTCAGAGATAGAACCTAGAAAAGTGGAGGAAAAAATACCTGCTTAGGCATCTGAGGGATCAGAGTAATAACAAAACATTCAAAGGAAAGTTATATGAAGGGAAGTCCAATGCATCAAGACAATGAAATATTATTCAGCACTAAAATGATAAGCTAATTAGCCATGCAAAGAAGGTTAGAATTGAAATACCTGGTCTTTGCTGCAGAATTGATGGGGCAAGTTCCGCAATTCTAATAAATGCCCCACTGACTGGGCCCTCCCACATCCCTCAGTGATCGAGATCACCTCACAGACATGCC
>JAQHUG010000318.1:0-12017 GCA_028555095.1 Dicrostonyx torquatus
ATGCCTGAAGGCCAGAAGAGGGCACCAGATCTCATTACAGATGGTTGTGAGCCACCATGTGGTTGCTGGGAATTGAACTCAGGACCTTTGGAAGAGCAGGCAGTGCTCTTAACCGCTGAGCCATCTCTCCAGCCCCCACACCTGGTTTTCTATGTATTGTTGGGGATCCTATCTCAGGTCTTCATGCCTGTGCAGTAAGCAGTTTACCAACTGAGGCCATCACACCAACTCTCAATCTGGCATCTTACCCAGAAGTCTTTGTTCTTGTATGTGTCTTTTGGTATATACACACCTGTATTTTATTGGTCTTGTGCCAAGAAAAAGGATCACTGGTTCATGAGGCTGTGTCTATTTAACTTGAGTGGGTGTTTCTACTTTCTTAAAATGAATATCCTGGTTGACACCTTTGCCAGCAATTCAGGAGAGTTCCAGATGGTCCACCAGTACTTGGGAGAATCATCTCCAGACTTAAGGGGGAAATATGGCTTGAATGTGCATTTCCTTGAGTTTTACCGAATTTAAGAAAATTTTATATGTTTGTTGACCATTTGGATATTTCTTTTGTAAGATGATCATTTGTTGTGGAACTCTGTCCTCTGGGTATGACATGTCTTTTGCTTCAGAGTAACTGTGATTTATTTCATGAGACCCTGGTAATGCTGGGCTCGCCATCATTCCCTCATGTTAGAGTGGAAAGGGGTCATGGGACAGCTCATTCAGTAGCCAACTAGGTGACCCGAGTAGTACATGAGGCTCATGCCCTCTGCCAGGATACATAGTTAACAACTGATACAGGAAAGAGCCCCTGCTCCAGTGTGTTGCTGCCCATGGTCCTGTAAGTACGCCCTTCTCTTTATATCTCTAATGACTCCATTTAAACTTGCTGCTTCTCAGAGTTAGACTTGGGTGAATTTGTTACTCTGGTATGTCACTGGGGTCTTCTCTGGATAATAATTGTTCATGCTTTTCCTTGGAAAAGTCCTATAATGCCATTCAAATCTTTTGCTTTTTATGTTGGTTGTCTATGGAACTGACTTGAAAAAGTTGTTTATATAGCTTGGATAAGCTCTTTTCTTCTAGTCATATATGATGTCTTTGCTTCTAACAATGTTGTGTTTGGACACACAGCAGCTTCTAATGTAGATCAGTTTACCCTTTGCTGTCCATCACGGTCAGGGCTGTTTTTTTCTTGGAACCATCAGGGCTAATTCTCCTACAGGGTTGCTTAGAAGCTTTCTTGTCTCATTTTTCATATGCAGACCCATGATGCACCTGGCCTTGAATTTGTCACTAGTGTGAGTTAGAGGTCATTTTTATTTTTTTCTTTCTTCCCAATATCATTTTCCAATCTCCTCAGAAAATGGAAAGGGCAGATGGTGTTCCCTTTGGCTTTGCTTCCAGTCTCAGAAGGAAAAGCCTTCATTCGTTCACCCCCGTACAAGGTGTGTGAGATTCAACATCTCTACCTTTCATGGGCTCAATTCCTATTTTACTACTTTCTGGTAAAAATGTTATTTTTTTCCTTTTCAGTTATGAATGGGCATTGGGTTTTAGCAGTCGGTTCTTCCTCCAGTTACGAAACCAACTATACTTGTTTTGTTTTTGCTTTTGTTATTTTAAAGTGGCAAACTATACAGATGTTTTTCAAAATGTTAAAACAGCCTTCTTTTGCTGAGTGACCTTAACTTGGTTGTGACGACTTCTAACATTCTTACATCTTTTATTTTTTTAAATTTTTTTGATTGATCGAATAAATCAATTTAAAATATTTATTATATTTTGTATCTTTCTGTCAAATATTCTATGAAATATTTTTAAGTTTTTGTTCTTTGACAATTTTTAAATGCATAAAGTGTATTTTGATGATCTCACCCCCTCATTACCTCCTTTTATTCCCTTCTCACTCCTGCTGAACCTCTTCTCAATAGTCCCCCTCCTGTTTTCATGTCTTTTTTTTCTGCTTCGTTTTGTGGACACACTGAATTTAATTAGGGTTGTTTGCGTGAACATGGGTGGGTTTATTTATTGGTAAATGAACAACTTAACAATGGCTACACCACTGAAGAAAGTGATTGTTCTTTCCACTTGCATAACGAATTTCGTTTCCCGCTTGTGGGTCTTGCTCCCATCCCCTTCAGGATAAGAGTCCACCCTACATGGATTGATGCCCTCTTACCGTAGTGCTGAACTGCTCGCTGGAGGTAAAGTGCTGTTAATCAAAGCGTAGTCCTTTTTCCATTGTGCAGGAGGATGGGTCCGACAGTTCAGGTGGTGTGATTCTCCCCCTGACTAATAAGCAGCTGAGGAATGCTAATGAAGGACTTCCTTTGGCTGTCTCCTGTGAGTCAGCAAATGAGCTCTGTAACTCGGAGAGCCAGAAGTTAATTAGCGACCTGTTAGAGACAGACCCTGATGGAAATAGAATTTAGGTCTGTCAGAGCAGAAAGCTCTGAGAAGCTTTGAAGGGGAGGCCATGATTTGGGACACGAGGTTGCAAAGCAAAGGGAAACAGAAGCTGGGGTTTGTGAATGAATGACAAAGCCAGGGCTCCTTAAAGTAAACTGGGAAAGATTCATGTGGCCTGCCTGGGAAGAGGAGCAGCCCAGCATCTGACAGTGGCTGGCACCATGAAGCTGTCAACTCAGAACTTTCCCTTGTAGCAGAATAAAGGAAACGGAGAGCTGTGTACCGTGTGAACTGTGTAACTCAGATCACCTGCCAGCTGACGGTGATGGAGGAGATGCATAGGTGTCTTGTATCCCTTGTTCATTTTTCTTTGAGACAGGAGAGAAATCTAAAATCTCATCTGCTTACAAGTTTCCTACAATAACCCAATGGATAAGTAATTTGCCAGGCAATGCCGTGGATAATGTCCTGCAAAGGAAATCCAATAGGCTATAGCTATCAGGCAAAGATGAAAGATTGGAGCCATCCTTGTCATGCTACATAAATGATGTCCACCATATGCACTGCGCTGGGCTCAGATGTGCTGGACAGGCTTGCAGTCCTGGGAAGCCAACTTGGGCCAGGAAAAAAAAAGTGTCACTCCCTTGGCTTAGGCAGGTACCTAATTAGGTTAGGAGAACTGCCAAAAAGCAACCTATTGAAAGCTAAATGGCTGCAAGGAATTTTGGGTAAAATACGCAAAATGTCACTGAGGCAGAAGTAAGGAAGCCTTTAGAACAGGTGTGACATAAAACTACCCTGCCAGGGAAATTGTTAGTTCTGATGCCTCCTGAACCCCTTTTATTGTTTTATTTTCCCACTATGGAAGCTCTGCCCTTCTTTACCGTTGGAGACACATACTCCTGTCATCCCTCCTTCTGAATTTTAATAGACTGAGTATGGAAATCGGCTCCTGAGTCTACCATACGTGGGGCCAGAGGCTTAGCCATTCTGTGCTCATCAGGAAACTGTGCAGAATGACATGCTGCATCAAGATGCTTCTGCCTGGTGGAGTCTGTCCTTTGGAAGGTTAACTGTTTGAGTGTGACATTCCTAATTCGTCATACTTTCCTCTTTATCTCAACACTATTGTCACTGTTGGTACTACCTTGGGCCTCCGCAGCTCAGGGAGGCCATTCGTCCCCATGGTTTCTGTAGGCTTTTGTTGGCTCACCCTCTTCATCTTCTAATTCTAATCATTCTAATGTTGGAATGGTCAGATGGCATGCAGCCTCAGCACACACACCCAGGTAAAGCCGCCCAGGTGCTTTACAATTTCATTGACTTTCCTAGTGTAAGGAAACTGGGCAGGGGGAGAGGGCATCCTGCTCATGCCAGCTTCTCACCTGCTCCCCCTCTCTTTTGTCCCTCATGATTTCCTTCAGAGAAGTTAGATTCATTTCCCTGAGCCTGCAGTACCTTCCCCGTTCCCTATAGACTGTACATAATTTAGGTAAGTTTCTACAACATCAGGTAAGTCTCCTACAAAGGACACTGTCCCTAACAGGAGGTTCGGGACCCACCCATTTTAAACACTTTGTACTAGGTACCATGACCACCACCTCACACTGTAGAAGACTGAGGCTTGGAATGAGTTGTTTAAGATAATTCAACAGGGCCAGGACCCAAGAGGGGGTGGGTGGCCCCAAAAGCCATGCTGTCTCTATTATTTTGTCATGCTATTTTTATGAATCACTTGTGAGGATTTCAAAGCCCTTTGCTGACACATTTTCTCTCATGGTCAAGTGTGTCCATTTTATCTGTTTTCATATCATGCTACATACCAAACCCATATGTTTTATTTAATGTTCCCAACAAATCTGGAAGTGATAGTGGTGTGTGTATATGTGTGTACATGCATGCACACACATAGGTATGGAGGCCAGAAGTGGATAAGTGTCTCCCTCAATCATGCTTTACTGTATTCTTTTCAGACAGGGTCTCTCACTGATCGTGGATGGAGCTTGGTGAATTCACTAGGGTGACTGGTCAGTGAGCCCAAGGAATCTTCCTGTCTCTATCTCCTCAGAACTTAGATTACAAGTACACACTGCTATTCTTGCATTTTACATGGGGACTGGGGATCTGAACTCAGGTCCTTAGGTTTGTATGGGAAGTGCTTCATTGACTGAGCCATTTTCCCTGCTACATGAAGCCCATTTTAAGGAAGAGAAGGCTGGAGTTCAGAAGGAAAAGTGCCTTGGCTAACACTATATGTCCAGGTGAGATTAGATTCCCATCTCAACCTCAAGCTCCTACTCCTTCAAATATCAGTGTTGTCTGTACATCAAATGGCATGCTCAAGGGGAGAGCAATCAGGGTTCTGGAGGATCTTGGTGAGTTTGACTTGGCTTCTCAAGACAGTGTTTGGCCGGGGCTGGAAAGGATAATTAGCTCAGCCACGGATTTGGACTTATCCTGCGCCTGCCTATGGCATCCAGCGCTGGTCTGATGCCAGTTCACATCCAGGAGCAGCCAGTGAGCCAGGAGAGAGCTGAAATGCCTGGGCTCTCTTTTCCCCCGCTTCCCAGGCTTTATGTGGAGCTGAGCCTATCATTAATCAGGCTGGGAGGCAAAGAAAATAAAAAGCTGCCTTGGAAAGAACTCTTATTTATTTAAAATTGAAAAAAAAATCCCAACCCAGAATAGACTGAAACATGTTTCCAATATACTGAATTTGGTTATCTGGCTGCGAACAGTGGCACCTAGTCATTTAAAATTAAAGTGGAGATATCTAGCAAGTTTGTTTGATGAATCAATCTCCGAGAGAGAAGCCCCCACCCGCAGCCATGATGAGGTTTCCTTCATTTCTCTTCATAGACTCAGGGCATTTTGCTAATTGCTCTAATTGTTTAGTACCATTGTTTTACAAGCTCCTCGCTGGGGAGGTGGGGAGTCTGCGAAGTTCAAAATGTCCCCATTGTGAGGGCTCCAAAAGGGGAGTCTCCAGTCTCTCTAGTGATGCCTGTTAAACCACCCAGCTCTCCAGCACAGTTGCTTTGAACTTTGACGGTGAGTCTTGGTCAGAAATATGAGTTTTTAATCCTTCAAGGACCAAAGCCACATCACTCAGATACAGAACTGAATGGAGGCCAGTGGGAAGCAAAGGGCATTATTGTCTTCCAGGGCTGTTCATTGCATAGAAACTGGCAGCAAGTGTGTGGGAAGCCATAACCGGCGGATATAATCCTGGTAATGGGAACATGGGGGCATATTGTTGACTTCTTTAGGTCTTAATTACAAAGTACAGATTCAGTGGCTAGGAGACCCTCGTCCCTTGGACATATGCTTTTTTCTTTCTCGTATGGCAAACTTCTAATAGGTTTCTTTTGTTTGTTTTTTTTGTTCTTTTAGATTTGTTTATTTTATATGTGTATATACCTATTGTATACATGTGTATATATGCCTATTGGCTGTATGTGTATGTATACCTGTTGGATACATGTGTATATATGCATGTTGGATATATGTGTATACATGTCTGTTGGATACATGTGTATGTATGCCAATTGGATATATGTGTATATATGCTTGTTGGCTATATGTGTATATATGTGTATATATTTCTGTTGGATACATGTGTATATATTTCTATTGGATACATGTGTATATATTTCTCTTGGATACATGTGTATATATGCCTGTTGTATATATATGTATACATTTCTGTTGGATACATGTGTATATATGCCTGTTGTATATATATGTATACATTTCTGTTGGATACATGTGTGTATATATTTCTGTTGGATACATGTGTATATATTTCTGTTGGATACATGTGTATATATTTCTGTTGGATACATGGGTATATATGCCTGTTGTATATATGTGAATTCATTTCTGTTGGATACATGTGTATATATTTCTGTTGGTATATGTGTATATATTTTTGGTGTGTGTGTGTATATGTGTGTGTGTGTGTGTGTGTGTGTGTGTGTATGCATGTTGGATAAGATCCAGGGTTATGGATGGTTGTGAAACACCGTGTGGGAACTCAGAATTGAATCTAGGTTCTCTAGAAGAGAAAAAAGTGTTCTTAGCCACTGAGCCATCTCTCCAGCCCCGACAATGGATTCTTTTTTACCCTGTCATGATCAAGTGTTCCTAAGGGACCATTCTGATTGTGCCTGTCTTGCATGTAGTCTCTGTAGTTCCTTCTATGTATAGAAAGACCTAAGTTGCCATTTGAATTCACCTCACCACCCTACTTCTTAATTTTGTCTTCTTGCCTTTTCTTCTGTTGCTGGCAAGTCCCTTCTTGTACCTGCATTTTAGCCAGAGAGATGGTCCTATGTTCCCAAATCTATTTCTGTCTTACTTCCTTTATGCCTTCTCCTGGATCGAATGCATGAAATTCCATGCTTGCATATTTCATGATTTCAGAACCCCAATGAGATGATGTCACTCTCCTGGATCCCTTTGTTCTTCTAACATTAGTGTCACTGGTGGCAGCACCATATCTGTCACGCATCATACTAAGGTATGGTAATGTCTTAGTAGGGTTTCTTTTCTGCAGACTTTACTTTGTATGCTCTTTGAAGGCAAGAGTAAGTGATTCCTTGTTGGGTAGAATTTGGGGGCGTGCAGGATACTGTGGGTGGAAAAGGTACCCACCATGTATGATTAGTGTGGTATGAGACAAGGCTGAGCCCTTTGGCTCATACTGGCCTCATTGGTTTTCATCTCTTCATTTCCCCTTCCCTCACACACCCCCTTTCCTTATTTGATCCTTTCCTTCTTCATAGTTTACTCACTGCCAAGCCTTGATATTTCAAAAGATCTTCCAGGAATGCTCTGACTCTCCAGACCTACTCCAGGTAGATATTGATCTTGACTCTTGTCATAAACTCACACATATTGCACATGTGTTCATGCGCTCTGTGTGTGTGTGTGTGTGTGTGTGTGTGTGTGTGTGTGTAGGTCAGAGGTCAACACAGGGTTTTTTTTTCAATGTCTCTCTGCCTTACTGTTGAAAGTGGAATCTCAGCTGGGCGGTGGTGGCGCACGCCTTTAATCTCAGCACTCGGGAGGCAGAGGCAGACAGATCTCTGTGAGTTTGAGACCAGCCTGGTCTACAAGAGCTAGTTCCAGGACAGGCTCCAAAGCTACAGAGAAACCCTGTCTCAAATAAACCAAAAAAAAAGAAAAAGAAAAAGAAAAAGAAAAAAGAAAAAGAAAGTGGAATCTCTCACTGAACCAATAGCTCATTCATTCCACTATCCTTGCTGGCCATCAAGCCCTAGAGAGCCTGTGATCTCCACCTCCTTATTACAGGCTAGCACCATTGGACCCGTTAGACTCAGGCTTTTCATCTTTCATTATTTAGAGAATACTTTATTAGTTTCTGTAATCAAATACACATAGATAAGACCTTACATATTTAATGTAGTGCCTTACCCCTGTACAAATGGAGAAAATAAGTTTAATGTTTCCAGACCAACAAGGCTGTTATTTTATTTCTGTACAATGCCAACTAAACACAGCAAGCCAGAATAGTTTTCCCCAAAGTTGACTGCACAGCTAAAGTGTAAAAACATCTTTTTAAAATATGGATGCTGCAGATCAATCTCGGGTACCCATGTTTGCGTGTCAAGCACTTTACTTAATGGCCAGCAAGTCTGCTATTAGGGAAGCAGAAGCTGTTTTCTGTTTGATGCTTGTTTGCTTTGGATATCACTGGTTGGAAATATTTCTCTAGAACATATTTGTTTTCTCCTCTGAGAGATGACAAGTGTTCTTTCCTGGCTGTGCCTTTGTGGCCTTCAAAAGAGGGCTAAGCTTCAAGGAAGTCAAGCTGGCCCAGTCCTGAGTGGTACCCAAGGCTCTCAACTCACAGAGATCCTGTTACAGACCCCATTTCTCTTTTTCCCGGCTAAGATTACTGGATCAGAGTAGTTTGGTTGGAAGAAATAGGAAGCCAGCAAGATTCTAGAGAAGGAGCCCTGGGACGAATATGATCTGGCTCCACTGCGTGTCTGGGATGTGCGTGCGGTGATTAAGTTTTAATTGTGAATTCAACACAATCTAGAATGGCTTGGGAAGAGAATCCCAATGAGGGATTCTAGATCAGGTTGGACTGTGGGCATGTCTGTAGAGAATTTATCACATTAGTTTATATGGAATGATATAGCTGATGTGTGGGTGGCACCGTTCCCTGGGTTTAAGTATGAAAAAGGAGACAGTGGAACTGAGCACAGACATGCATGTAACAGTTGCTCTGTTCTTGATGGTGGTTGTGATAGGACCAGTTCTCTCAAGCTCCTCCCACTGTGACATCATTGCTATACCGACTATGGCATGATATTATAAGCCAAAACAAACCCTCTTGCTACTAAATTGTGTTTGTCAGTTTTCTTTTATCACAGCAACAGAAAATAGATTATACAGAGGGGAGAAGCCCGAGACCATCCAAGGAGCTTAGTTTCCTCTCGGCACAGGGGTTTGGCATTCAGCTTCACTCTACAGCCTTCCTGCTTCTCAGCTTGGCTCTCCTGCTCTTTCCACCTTTACTCACTCTTCTCAATATGTGCAACTAAGGCCAAGACAATCTCTGTGGGTTTATTATTATTATTTTAGGGGAGGTGGGGATAGGCTTTCCAGAATTTCTACTTTGAGATTGCAGACCATACGAATAGATCTGGCTTAAACCGGCTGGAGCCAGTAGATGGCAGCACAGGCTCCATTCTGAGCACAGCCTGGGTTTGGACTGTCACTCGAGTGGGGCTGAGCTCCATCATTGCCTTCCACACAGCCTCTTCCATTATGCTACCAGGTCAGGAGACAGACCTCAGGACAACTGCTGAGCCTGGGCACGGGAGGCACCTACTCCTTCCTTGCGGTCTCCGTCTGCCTTTACTTGACAGGATACAACAAGTTAGGTCACACTCATCCCCAATGAGGCCCTAGTGACTGGCTCATATCCTGACTGCTTGCCAGCCCTCCTTGACACAGGCTGGGGTCTCACCTAGGGTAGGAAGATCACGGCATCTATGAGTAACTGAATGTTTGCCTGTTTTGAATGTGCCCTCCTGTCTCTGTGCCTCTTATGCTGTCTCTAACAGCTGCTTTTGCTCAGGGCAAAAATGGAAATGTCTAATAGGTGACAACTGAGTCCAGCACAGAGAAAATGATGTGGAGGCTGGCCATTAAACTTTCAGGAAACTCTGCCTGAGGAGAGATGGACATGGATATTTCATATGCAATAAAATGTTGGAAGAGCAAGAACCTTTGGCATAATCCAGCTCTGTGGTTCTCAGCCCCTCAGGACATCCCCTTGGAAGTGTATAAATAACACAATTCTCCTGAGCCCTGCTGCAGCCTGGCCGAATAAGAATTTCTAATGCTGAATCCCAGGCGTCTGTGTTTTGAATGATCTTCTCAGATGCATTAAATGTCTGTAGAAGGTATGCACACCTGACCTGTGCTGTTGAATCTACACCTGTGCACACTCTTGGATCCTATTCTGTGGACTTCAAGAGTCCACCTCAGGGTGGCATCGTTAATTCCAACATCCCAGGAACTGTCTTCATCCTGAGATTACTGGGTTGGCTGGTCACCTTCTGGTTTTGTGCATGCTGAAGTTTAGGAGGCACTATGAGTGGTTCATTTCATTGTTGAGGGAATGGGGCTGGTGGTGTGCAGACAGTTAACGACAGGCAGGAGGAAGCTCCATCCCTACGTTCTTGTTGCCCCTGGAAGCATTTTGCTCTGTGAGGTTGCCTCCTTTCTCCTGTTCTCCATTAGGAGCTGGTCCTAGAGGAGCTCATTAAGAAGTGGCCATATTTGAGACAGATAATCTGTATGCAATGGCCTCACTGCAGTGAGGTATGCAACATTGGCAGGTGCCATTATACTTTAATGAATCCTTCCAGGGCTTCTTTCGGCCCACATGGGAGAGGTGATTTGCAATTTAATGTATTTCCAGTTGGCCATAATCCCTGGATAGCAGAATAACTGAGATGGAGAATCTTCAAGAAGTGATTATAGCCTGGGAGCTGTGGGTACAACTGAGTCTGTGGTGGTTCTGCTGCCTCTAGCATCATCTTCCCCAGGCTCTGGGATAGATCCTAGCATATCTCTGTTCTCTCACCATTGGCCACTCCAAATTTCCAGGTTATGACAGATTATCAGCTCAAAGTTTGGCTTATTTATCCCAGGGTGTCGCTGCTTTATCCAAGAAAGACATTACGGGTCGGAAGACTCCTGTAGTATAGTGCTTTGCAAACTAGAGCCTGCACAAGAATCACCGGAGATTTTGTTATAGTACCCAGTTTGGGGCCCATTCCCAGAGCAACCATAAACTATTACTTGGTGAGCTTCTGCACTCCAAGTGTGAGACTCATATCAATGCCATCTGGCTGGACACTAGATGATTTGTTAGGGTTCTCCTAGCAGCCATACTTCACCTATAAAAACGTAGATATTGGCTTACATAAGATATAATGTTGTCAGTGTTTCCCTCTCCCCAAGAATTATTGTATAGAGCTGACATTTAAAACTCCTCAAATAGAAAAACAAATCTTTTAATTTTTAATTTGCTCATAGTAATTTTATAAATCTATGGAGGAATAAATACATAAGGAAACAATTATACTGTAAATATGTATATACATCTATCTGGTATACATATACACATATGTATGTATGATGGAATATTACAGCAATCATTGTAGGTGAGGTATCTAGAACTCAGAAAGACAATGCCACATGTTTTCTCTCATATGGGATGTTAACTTTGAGTTTTTAGATGTGTATTTATGTCGGAGTACCCATAGAAGGCAGAAAAATAGTAAGGGTCCATGGGGAGGGGGTGTCAGGAAAGGGAGCTAGATGAAGTTGGTAAGTGGGAGAGGGAATAAATGAACAACAAGGGTAAAATGGGAAAATGTAGTGGGGTATAGGAGGGAAGCATAGAGGAGGGAGTATTGGGAAGGCTAACACTACAGACCTTTGAAAATGCTGTATAGAAACCCGTTACTGCAGAGGTTTCATAAAATATATACATACATGTCACTCACAGAAATGTATATACAAATAATACAAAAGGGGTTTAAATGGAACTGCTCCACAAGAGGGCAAAGAACAATGCTTCCCCTAGACACCACTAGCTATCAAATGAAAAGCCCAGTGAGTGCCCAGGTATAGTTACCTCTTTATTGGTCAGTGGGTGGTGTAGCATCTCAAACAGTACAGGGTATTACCATTGCCCTTGGTCATCCTCCAAAACTTGATAGTATGATTCTGTTGCTGAAGACACCACATACCTGAATTATAGGACATGGAGAAGACAAGCTGGTACCCACCTGGAAGGTCCTATGCATGTTACTAGGGAGGAAAAGCCATTGTCTTTTTCTTGTTCTGTTGCTGTCAGATGAATCTTGTATACTACAATAGTGACTAGTCTGTCAAAACACTCGCGCTGCTTCAATAGTGGCAGGAGTGTTATGGGGGCAGCCAACTTCTTTCTGGTTGGATTTAAGCCCACTCCATAAGGTGGGCTTCATGATTGTCACCATTAACTAGGCGCCAAACCCATGGCTGGCTAGGCCATAGTCTCTAGGGGAGAACCT